>JASDQU010108475.1:89433-112029 GCA_032191745.1 Picea mariana | reverse complement strand
CAGTACTTACAATCGTTGATGCGAATGCGACAGCTTCGTCAGGTCCTCTTCGTCTACCCTTGCTTGAAAGATCCACAATCTGGATGGCAGCAGCTGCACTGATGATTCTTCTCTAGCTGACTGCAAATTTCCTCCAAGATCATAAGTTTCACATACACATTTCTTCCCCTCTCAGCTATGTTCCAACACCACTTATGAGATCATAAGTTTGGTGTAATTCTCTTCTTCCAGTCCTCACTTATGAGATCATAAGTTTGACATTCTTTCTTTGCTGTCCATACCACTCATGAGATCATAAGTTTGGTATGATTCTATCTTTTCCCTCTCCTTTCACCATTAGAAAGCTTGCTTATATAGCCTTGGAGAGGCTCAACAATCTTTAGATATCCTTGGGGAGGTTGAGGATTTACCTCCTTCAGTTGAGGACCTGCCCTAAGATCATGGCTTGATCAGGGATTCGAGCTCAACTGCCTTCCAAGAATGAAAAGAAGCTTCCCCCATCCGTCTCAACAACTTAACAACTTCCCAGAATAGGTAGCGCTCCTTCAAAAGGGCTATCAGAGCGTTGTAGCGCTCCTGAGTAAGCTTTAGGGAGCGTTGGCGCCCTCAAAATCTATAACGCTCCTTCGAAAGGGCCTGGAAGCGTTATAACGCTCCCTGACAGTGTATGAGGAGCACCGGCGCTCCGAGATAGTGTATGGGGGAGCGCTCCTCTCCAAAACTCAGTTTTTTGGGTGCTTTCAGGTGGCAAAAGGTTTGCAAGCCTGTTGACTCATCTCTCCTCTTCCAAATCAGATGTTTGAGGTGTTTCAAGTGTCTTTCTTATGTCGTTATAGGCACGACATAGGCATCATGGCAGTATGCTTTGCTTGATGTTTTTACGACACTTGTGAGCAACATATGACACTTGCAACCTGGTGAGCAAAATACGACACTTGCAACCTTTGTAATGACGACACTTGCGACACTATCAAAGTGAGTAATTTTGATGTGTAACAATTGACTCCTCAACAAATGGATGAAAAAAGAGTGAAGGGATTGTGTTTCAATTGTGACAGTAAGTACAGTAAAGGGCATAAGTGTAGTGAGAATTATTTTTTTTACATATATTGTGAAGAGGAAGAAGTTCAAGAATTGGAACCCTCTCGAGAAATATAAGAGACTACTCTAACCATATATTGTCATTCTTTGGCTGGCATCGACACTCCTCAAACTCTCAAGATAGAAGGATATATCAAAAAGAAAAAGGCAACATTGTTGATTTATTATGATATTACCTATAGCTTCCTGCAAATTAACCAAACTTCTCAATTGCTTTATATATTCAACACCAGAATTTCAAACAATGATTGCAGATCGAGGTAACATAAATTGTTCGGGGAAGTGTCATAGTATTTTTTAATTTGTTTGTTAGAAATGTTTGTCACTTATGGGCTCAACATTTCAACTATTGGCTAAGAAACCACAACCCATGGGAATCTAAGTTGTCAAAATCACTTGGGGATCGCACCAGACCTGGGTTGCACCAACCCTTAACATGGTTGGATTTTTGGGTATCTCCTCCCGACTAAACACACCGTAAGGGTATTGAACTTGGATCGCCTAGCAAACGAAACCCATGACTTAACCGAATGTGTTAGCGGGAATTGACTCTATTAAATTGAAGGACATGGGGGTGGGATTTGATCCACTTATGTGTGCATAGGTCATGATATCATTTAATATAATATCTATGAGTGCAACCACGCGTTCGAACACTACATCAAGGTGTCCCCATGGCTCTAGGTTAAGCAGTCCTCATTGGAATAAAACCTTGCCCAGTGGTGAAAAACTCCTCGCTTTCCACCATTGGATCCAACCCATTTGGGCGGGAAGTGTCATAGTATTAATGTCAATATGGGGGAGTACTTATTTGATAGTCTAGTGACTATAATATAAATTGGAGGTGTAGATATTTTATTATGGGTCCAGTGGTTGTAATCATTGGGAATAGTGATTCTAAATTTTTAGGAACTTTTCATGAGATTCTCCCTGAAAGGAAAGGAAATTGATCTCAAAGGTATCCAAAGGAAATTGTCCTATAACATCCTCGCTTTTAATCCTCGGATTAGAGATATGTAATGTAAATATGATGTATGGTTGCAGGCCCAATGATGTAATATGTAAACATTGTATATCAAAAATAATAAAATAAATGTATCATTGGCTGAAAATGGACACATACAGAGTAATGGAGGGTAATTTTCCACAAGAAAGGGGAAGGTCTAAGAGGGGGGTCCAAGGGGGAATTACCCATATTCTCTATTAATCCCAACCCACCTTTATGAATTTTATCATTGTGTATAAACCTTCTAATTTCCTCTTGAGTGTCCCTAAAGCCAATCATTAAACACATGTAAGAGGGTTGGTGTGAAAATTCACTTCACATGGTTAATGAGAGCATGGAGGGCAAGTATAATCAACCTTGGGAATGGGGAGGTTCAACATGCATGGGAGAAAATAAATTCATATGGGAAAGGAGAGCAGTTTTTACATGCAATTTTTGGGACAACAAGAGAGAACATAGTGTTGGATCTTGGAGGTAGCAATAGTGGGCATGTGTGGTAGATGTTTGGAGATACAAATGAATGAAGAAGCAGGTTTTTAGGCCTGTAGAGTGAAATTTTTGTGTAAGAGTTTTCCCTAGAGCAGTGAGTTGTTGATGTGAGCCTTTTATGTTGCAGTTAACATCCCTGGAGTCCCCAGCAATAGATATTCCTAGCCAACCTATGTTGGAGCCCTGGAGGGAAGTGGGAAGGCCTAAGGGACTATGAGTAGTAAGGGGGGATCCCATTCCTTGGGTTGTGCAGGTTGAGGGGAAGAGAGTTGGTGGGTTGGCATAGTTGTAGGAAAATTATCTTGTTGAGGGTTATGTTAGGCTGAGTGGACAAAAGAGAGATACCCTTTTCTTGTGGATTTGTAGCCCTAGTTTGGGGGTGATTTTTTGTTGATATTTGGAGCAGGAAATATACGATTGGGTAGAACATCCATCCTCTGCAGCTGGTTGCGCATTTGTTCATAAATGATAAGTGTTTTGTCTCTATTTTTATGTTCTTATTTATGATATTTGATTGTTGTGCATAAACTCTATTCTTGAGTAAACTATATGTTGTGGTATATTGTATAGTTGGTTGCATTCGTAATGTTGTTAAATGCATGTAAATCCTCAATGCATTGCTTTTAATTATGGGATTATTTTGTTGTGTGTTTACTCTGAGTTTTAAGTAATTGTATGCTACTATGTGAATGTTGATTTATATGCATTCATGTTTTAATAATGTTGCTAACTACTTGGGTGTTTTTAGCATGCATGCATTTTATTTAATTGGTATTAGAAAAAAAAATTGTTGGGTTTAGTAGTGGGGACACTACACATCCAAAGTGATAAGCTCTAACAACATGACAAAATTGTTAAAAAAATGCCACCATGGTATAATTGCATAATTGTGCTCACTATAAGTTCAAACAAATAAACCATCCATTCCCTTGGATCTTCAAAGAGTCATGGACAATCATTCCAAGTATTTGTAGAGTTTCCCAAATTTCTTCCACCTACTCAAGAGCATGATCATACTATTCACTTACAATCGAGAAATGTACCAGTTATCGTAAGACTGTACAGATACCCATATGCCCAAAAGAGTGAGATTGATCATATGGTTTAAGAATGTTAGAGGATGGCAGCATTCAACTTAGCCAAAGTGCCTTCTCTTCACCGATGGTGAGGATTTACAAAAAGGATGGTGCATGGCATACATGTATAGCTTATAGAGAACTCAATAAGATCACTATTAAATATAAGTTTCCTATTCCTATCATTGATGGATTATTAAATGAATTACAAGGAGCAATTTTCTTTCCCAAGTTGGATCTTCATTCAAGTTGTCATCAAAACAAAATGAGGGAAGAATACATCCCCAAAACAATGTTTAGAACACATGAATTCCATTACGAGTTTTGGTGATGCCATTTGGCCTTACTAATGCACCTTCCACGTTTCAAAGCTTGATGAATTCTAATTTCAAACCATTTCTTAGAAAATTCGTGTTAGTATTTTTTATGATATACTAATCTACAACTAATATTGGGAGGATCATGTACAACATGTCGATATGGTCTTAAAAACATTGGAGGAGAATAAACTATATGCAAAGTTTTCGAAGTATACCTTTGGTGTTCATGAAGTGGAATATTTGGGTCATATTGTATCTCATGAGGGTGTCAAAGTGGACCCTAACAAAATTAAAGCTATGGTGGAATGGCCAATTCCTGAAACCTTGAAGAATCTTAGAGGATTCATACGATTGACAGGCTATTACTGCAAATTTGTCAAGGACTATGGTTAAATAATGACACCTCTAACAACATTATTGAAAAATGATTCATTTCTTGGACTTGAGAGGCAACTCGAGATTTTGGAAAACTTAAGGAGACATTTATAGAACTTATATCCTAGCCACACCTAACTTCACAAAAACCTTTATTTTGGAGTCAGGTGCCTTGACGCAAGGTATTGGTGCAATTTTAATGCAAAATGGAAAATCACTTGCTTTTGAAAGCTACCAAATTAAAGGAAGGGACTTACTTAAACCCATTTATGAGAAAGAAACATTGACCATATTACATGCAGTCAAGCAATGGTGGCCTTACCTAATAGGAAGACACTTCAAGGTAAAAAATAGATCATGATAATCTGAAATACTTCTTTGAAATTATCTACAAAAAGGGGAAACAAAATGTGATGGCAGATACACTTTTAAGGAAATAAGAAAACATAGAGGCCTTACTTTGTGTTATTTATCTTCTACATGCTAATTGGGTGGAAGAGATAAGTATAAAATGACAACATGGAAAGAAGGCATCGAAGCTTATTCAACAACTGCAACAGGACCCTATTGCATCAGATAAGTTGTGTGGAAGAATGATTCACTTTGGTATAATTAGCATTGATACTTGTGTAATAATTCCCAACTCAAACATAAGGTCCTTTTGGAACTACTACACACCTCTCTTATATGGGAACACTTGGGATTTCTGAAAACTTACCACATGATAAAAAATGATTTTTGGGGGGAAGGTCTCAATATTGATGTTCAAAATTTTGTGGCAAAATGTTTGGTTTTCCAATAGAACAAAGGAGAGACAATCAAGACCTTGGGTCTTCTAGAACCACTATCCATACCAAGTCAATGTTGGGAAGAAGTCTCAATGGATTTTATTACATGTCTACTATAGTTTGAAGGAAATAATGTCATTATGGTGGTATTGGATCAACTCACAAAGTATGCCCACTTTTGCTCACTTTCTCATCCCTTTAAAGCAAGTATAATAGTTGTAACATTCATGGAAATAATTTAGAAGTTGCAAGGAAACCCTTAGATTATTATAAGTGATAGAGATCTAATTTTTACCAGTAATTTTTGGACCGACTTGTTTTCTTGTTGGGGTACTCAATTAGCTCATAGTTCATCTGACCATCCTCAATCTAATGGACAAGTTGAGATTGTGAAAAAGTGTCTAGAAGGTTATCTTCATTTTTTTGCATATGATAAATAGGCATGATGGGTGAAGTGGTTACCCTTAGCAGAATGGTGGTATAACACTTCCTTCCATACTTCATCCAGAATGTCTTAATTTATGACACTTTATGAGTATCATCCTCCATCAATCACATCACCATTAAGAGGAGAATCTAAAGTTCAAGTAGTGGAGGATCACATAGAATACCAACAAGAGGTTCTTTTACTATTGAAGGATAACTTGGTTATAACAAAGGATAAGATGAAACAACAAGTTGATCAACATTGCAGTGACATAAATTTGGGAGTGGGGGATTGGGTATTTCTAAGGATACAACCATATAAACATGTGTCCCTCGAGCATCAAAAGAAGGACAATAAATTAACACCCAAGTACGATGGTCCCTATAAGGTGTTATAGAGGATTCGTAGTATCACTTACAAACTATAATTTCTTCCATCTTCATGTGTTCATTTGGTCTTCCATGTTTCTTGTTTAAAGAAGGTTATCAGTGATAAGATCCTAGTTGAGACTATTTTGTTGAAGATGATTGAAGAAGGGAAAATCATACTAGAACCTGAAACAAACCTTGAAACCTAGATCAAGCAAATACAAAATTGAACAATTACTAAGTATCTCATCAAGTGGAAGAACATGGCAATAGAAGATGAAACATGGGAAGATTAGTCATTTATGTTGAAGCATACACAGATAATCAAGTGTTGAGGGAAACACTTGTTCTAGGGGGAGGGGTATGTTAAGCCCTAGATATTGAGATATTACATTTCTATAATTACATTTATATAATTATATTAGTTAGTTAGGCCCCCTAATTGTAATTGTGTTGTTTGTTTCATATATATAATGGAGGCTTAGTTTTATACATCATATCCTATTTTGAATTTGTTATATTGTAAAAGGATGTTTTCTCCTCAAAGAGGCTTCTTATTCATTCTTTCTCTTTTATTATCAAGGAATGTAATTACTACTTCTTTCTATTTTTATGCTATTTGGGGTGTTTGGTGCTTATCACCAAAAGATGATAAGTCCTATCCAGAGATTAGACTTTAGAATTATAATAATTATCAAACACTTTGCCTTGGTTAGAATAAGGATGATGTCACCCGTAATGGTTAAAATTGTTCATGGTTCTTCTAAGCTATTTGATCCCAGTAAGTTCGACCCAAATCCGTCCATATTCTCTCATAGAAGACAATCTCTTGAAGTAGAGAAATCTAGTAAATACATTGAATGTGAATCTAAAGGATTTCTTGTGTTGAACTTATGTTTATATTGAGAGGGGGGGTGAATCAATATAATATACTTTTTATTTTATTTAACCATCCACCAGTCTATCATTAGATGAGAAACAATAATCACATATAAACTCAAATCACAATGAACATAGTTTAACATGGAAACCCTTACGGGATAAAACCACAAAAAATTATCTTTATAAATGTTTGTAGGCACTAACCTATTGTTACAAATATTGTAGGAACCAACCTACTATTACTAATATTGTAGGCACCAACCAATGGAGACACCAATCTCCTTAGTTGAGCACCAACTCAGCAAGATGTAGGCACCAACCTACTAGAGACACCAATCTCCTCAACTAAGAACCAACTCAATAAGATATGTGTAGACACTAATCCATGATCTTCATGCACAGAATACTTGTGTCTTCACCTGCATGCTTCATCCCACATACAATCATTAAAACCCTATCAAGCCTCATGGTAGTATTCCTAGAATGGAATCCTTGACGCAACATCCACTGATGACAACATCCATTGATGAAAACATTCACTCACACCAACATCCAGTCACAACAACATCCACTGACGACAACATTGAGTCACGACAACATCCACTCATGCTAATATCACAACCTCATGACAACATCACAACCTCATAGCAGTGCATACAGCAACATCACAACCTCACAGAAACATCACAACCTTATAACATACCTTGAGAATAAGAAATACCTTAAGAGAATACCTTAGACTTCTCTTTCACACCAGAAAGACACCCCAACACCTTGAGTGCACCTCAAAATTGATATCTTGCTTGGTTTCTCTAAAAATGGTAAATTCTATCATGTATTTATAGTAAATATGTCCCCAAAAGGCTGGCTGAGCCGACCTCAATTTTATGGCTGGGTTGTCGGAAAAATAATACATATCTCCTCATTATTAGGGAGTTAGAGGGACTTCCATATACCACTGGAAAGGTCTTGGAATAATATTTCCAACCATGTAAATTGTTCTCCCATTTGAGTTAGGTATGTGGGGTAAAAAATCCTTCAAAGATAGGGTATCCAAATTGACCAAAATTAATAATTTCAACAATTTCCATCTTGCAATCTTTATCTTGGATATTTGTAGGCTTGTAATATTTATCTTGGACATCTTGTGGGATCCCCTTGTATTTGACATCAATGCCAACAATATTTCCAACAATATCCCCCTTTGTCATTTATGGCAACCCTTAGCCAATTCTGATACTCCCCCTATATGCAATTCTTCCTCTATCTGCAACTTCTCCCCCTTTGACATCAATGACAAAACCCTGCTCCCCTTGAGCTTGTGCTTCCCTTTATGGACGAGATGAGAGGGATATCACTGTCAGCTTTTGTTCCATAAAAAACTTTTCTTCTTTGACTTCATGGAGTATGTATACATTGCTTGAGGTTCTAATTGTATTTACCACCAATCTTCCTGAAGTTGCTTTCCTTGTCTCACGCCCTTTAGAATTAAATGTGAGGTTGTAGCCTTGATCACACATCTGACTGACACTTAGAATATTATGGTTTAAACCTTCAACATGTAATTCATTATGTGTCTTAGTCTTTCCATTATCAAGACTAACAATACCTTTTCCAACTATCATTGCAGAGCCATTACCCTACCTCCTTTTTCTTCCTTCAAGGTGAGAAATTTGGTTTGGTCCCCTGTCATGTGTTTTGAACATCCATTGTCAATGTATCATTGGTTCCCTTAATTTTGAGCATAAAGTGCAAGTCCACATTCTTCTTTCTTCGGTTCTTCTTGCTTCCTTTTCCCCACTCTAGTGCATTCTTATATATGCTTAGTAAGAACAACTTCTTCCCTATTTTGTTTAGGGGACTTTATCATGTTGCTTCTACAATCACGTGTTATGTTCCCGTAGTTATTACACTTATAACATACAGTATCAAGTAGAGGAGCAAATGAATTATAGTTTTTGTTTGAAAACCCATGAGAACGTCTGGTTTTGTTGCTCACATAATCATCCTTTGAGGTTTTGTAAGAACCTCTATTTATACTCTACAATCTATTGCTTTATGACCAAAATTATTGCAAGAAAAACAATAGCCAAGAAAGAGATTTGGTATCGCTTTGTGAAAGGTCTTCTTGGTGGAACAACTATTATGAACTCGTTCTTGTTGTTCTTGTGAGAAGATTTAGGTTTATGTTGATCATAATTTCCTTTCCTGGTACTACTTTCATTGTTGGTGGAGCCTTTAGGAATGTTAGTGTATATTTCAGAATTTTCTTCATTTTCTTTTTTGATGGATTTGTGACTTTAATGCTTGCATCTCCCTCGGTGGTATTTTGTTTATCATCGTAGCCGAGACCTATCTTGATGAATGGTGACATTTGTCAACTAAGAATATTATCTAAGATTTCAGTACTCTTTCCAAACTTCAATCTTTTATTCAACTAATCAATTGTTTTCTCTAGTTCCTTTCTTAAGGAAGCTATTTCAGCTTCTAGCTTCTCACAATTTTCTTCCTTTTCTTTTAGCTGACTTCTCACCACTTCTTCTATCCTCTTTGACTCTTCTAGTTGAGTTTTAAGGGTAATAATTGTATTCTTTGTTTCTTCAAGATCATGATTCTTCTTTTCATGTTTCTGCAATTGCTTCTTCTGTTTTATCTTCTCTTCCCTAAGTTTGTCTATTTCTTCTAAGGCACTAACAATTTCTGCTTCAAGATTCATTTCCTCGTCAATATCTTCTTCTTCTCAATCTACATTTTCTTCATCAGTGGGATTTGTTTCCATGGTTATGGAGAGATATTCTTCTTTATCATCACCATCTTCCCTTTCTTTGAATCTTCCAAATCCTCCTTTTATCTTTCTCACAACTTGTCCTTCTTTTGTCACTAACTCACAACAAGAACAATCACCAGAGTTTTCTTCATTGGATCTCTCTTCATAAATGTTTCGTAGCTTATCCAAAATCTGTTTATTTGTTGTACACTTCATTACCTTGACAATCTCAAAATCTGGTAGGCCACTCAACATGTTCTCTATTGATTTTCATTGTTTTCACTTAACTCCTTCCCAACTTTATCTATATAACCTATTGTGGCCGATTCCCAGATATCAAAACCAAGGGCCTGCAAATATATCCTCATTCTTATACTCCATGTTGCATAGTTTGTTCCATCGAACAAAGGAGCTCTATTTGTAGGGAGACCTTCCTTGCAATCCATATGTGCTCAATATTTGCCTTCTAGTGGTTAAATTGTTTTTGAAGGAACCCGCTTTGATCCCAATTGTGAACTCATGCTTATACTAAGAGGGGGGGTGAATCAGCATAAGATAATTTTTAATTTATTTAACCATTCATCAATTTATCATTAGATGATAAACAATAATCACATATAAACTCAAATAACAATGCACAGAGTTTAACATGGAAACCCTTATGGGAGAAAACCACAAAAACTTATCTTTATAAATGTTTGTAGGCACCAACCTATCGTTACAAATATTGTAGGCGCCAACCTACTATTACAAATATTGTAGGCAACATCCACTCATGGAAATATCCACTCACAACAACATCACAACCTCACAATAGCATCACAACCACATAGTAGTGTGCACTACAACATCACAACCTCATAACAGTGCACACAGAAACATTACAACCTCACGACAACATCACAACCTTCTAGCATACCTTGAGAATAAGAATGACCTTAAGAGAAACCCTTAGACTTCTCTTGCACACGAGAAAGACACCCCAAAACCTTGAGTGCACCTCAGACTTTATCTCTTGCTTTCTTGCTCTAAAAATGCAAAATTTTATCATGTATTTATAGTAATTATGTACCCAAAAGACTGGTTGAGCCGACCTCAATTTTTTGGCTAGGTTGTTAGACAGAATAATTTATATCTCCTCATTCCTAGGGAGTTAGAGGAACTTCCGTATCTTGTTCGAAAGGTATCATAATAGGATTTCTAACCATGTAACTTATTCTCCCATTTGAGTTAGGTATGTAGGGTAAAAATGCCTTCAAACATAAGGTATCCAAATTGACCAAAAATAATACTTTCAACAATCTCCATCTTGCAATATTTATCTTGGATATATGTAGGATTATAATATTTATATTGGACATCTTGTGGGCTCTCCATGTCTTTGACATCAATGACAACAATATTTCCAACACCTTGAATAAAAGGATTTCCTTCTTAAGCAACGAGAAATTAATTCAAGCCTATTATTGAGTGATTAATAAAATTTGTTCTTAGTCAAATCCCAAATTCTTGATATAAGAATGGTCAAGCATGAAAGGTTTGAAGGTCCTTTGACTCAAGATCACAAGGTTGATGAAGAATATGAAACATGGACACTAGGAGGTGATTTTCATCTTTCATGGATGTCTCCTACTACTTCCACTTAGGGAAGGTGGTATAAGTTAAAATATAAACATTCAGGAAAAGCAATCGAGACACCTAATAAAAAAATTCCCCTGGATTCAACTTATAATCAAATGGGATCTTTCATCTACTATGTTGATGATTTGGATTTTATGAGCAGTACGAAATGAATACAAGTGCTTAACACAAAAATAACAGAGATACAGTAAAACTGGTTTTCTATTCAATAACGAAATAAGATGAAATTGTAAAATGCAGCGAAAACAAGCTTGTTGGAATGGTAGCGGCTTATCTTTGAGAAGAGATGTGACGGTTGCGTGCATTCGCAAGAAGAAGATTACAATGAGGCTTTGAAGGCCTTTTTACAATAAACAAGAATGCAAAAACCCTAGACATTCAAAACCTAACACTAGGAGATGAAGCACAAAAAGTCATGTGGGCCCCGTTTGGGTAAGTTAGTACATCAACTTCCCGGGGTCGTAACTTTTGCATACGATCTCCGTTTTAGGCGTGTGATAGCCTGTTGGAAAGGTATCGTCGAGGAGATTCATTTTGAGGGCTCAATCATGACTTAAGCTATCATTTAGAAGATCGATCCCAAAAAACCTTCATTTAGGCCCTTAAAATGGCCCCGGAATTTGAAACTACTAAAAATAGTAAATTGCCAAAATTGTTAGAAAATTGTTTTGAGCCAGTCGGAAAAGGTGGGTGGACACCAATATCCATATTGATAAATACTCCCTCCTTAGGAAGAAATTTTCTCCATGGCGTTGAGGTCCCCCATCAGATGAGGAAATTTCTGCTGAATTTGGCCCCAGGTGAGCCACTTGCCTTGGTGCAGGAGCTGCCCTGCTTTGACGACTCGATAAAGCTGGATCCTTTGTTGTCGAGTGCCCTTGATCTGTGTTTCCACAATCTAATCATTGGATGCTTGTTGTATGCAGTCAGGGTTGAGATCTGTGGGTGTCAGTTGTTCTGTTACTTCTGAGGTGTCCAATAATGGTGGGAAATAAGGGCGAAGGAGATCCACGTTGAACACTAAGTGTAGGCCAAGGAAAGGAGGAATGTTGAGCTCAAAATCATTATCCCCCATGGCCTTGGTGATAGTGTACGGACCATAATGGAGTGGGCGAAGCTTCCGATGGGGTCCTGTAAGGCGTTCTTTCTGCAAGTGCACCAAACATTGTCTCCCACCTGAAACTTATGTGGCACCCGATGTTGATCATGGTGTTGTTTGTACTTGTCATTGGACTTCTGTAGGATATCATGAACCTGTTGGCAGATGTGATGGATCCTCTCAATGAACCAGATGGATTTTTCAGCTTCAGTTGGAGCAGGAGATGAGTCGATCGAGGTGACCGCAAGGGGAAGTGCAACATCTATGGGACCCAATGGTTGGAATCCCAACCCCACCTGAAAGGGTTTGTGGCTAGTTGAGCTATGTAGAGCTCCATTGTAGCTATGTTGGACATAGGGAAGGCTCTCATCCCATGTGCGAGGGTGCTTTGAATTATACATGCGAAGGATATGCACAATCATTCGATTTACAACCTTGGTTTGCCCATCTGTCTGGGGGTGGAAGGCCATGGATTTGGTGAGCTTGGTGTCCAGCAGTGACCAGAGGCTCGACCAGAATGTGCTGAGAAATCGACTATCCTGATCTAATACAATGGTTTATGGGATTCCAAAATGTACCCAGAATCTCTCAAAGAAGATCTTGGCAGTGGCCTCTGTTGTGATGCTCTTCTTGCAGGCAACCAAAATCGCCATCTTAGAAAAGCGATCAACAACCACAAAAACACAGTCATTTCCCCACTTGGTGGACGGGAGGCCAGACATGTAGTTCATTGAGATTGATTCCCATGGCCTGTCAGGAGTAGGAAGAGGGGTGTACAGGCCCTATTTCTTAGTGGTCGGTTTGGAAATATCGCAGGCAGTGCAGGACCTCATATACTTGTTGACCTCCTGTCGAAGTTTCGGCCAGTAGAAATGTTTCTATAGCATCACCACTATCTTTTTGATGACGAAGTGTCCTGCCACCCAACTGTAGTGGGCTTCCCATATCAGCTTCACTCTCTCACTTGATGGAACACAGATATGGCCCAGATGACACAACAACCCATCCTAAAGATGGAAATTATCGACAATTGTGTTTTCACCCAACATCTGGTAGTTGGTGGTGAAGTCAGGGTCTATCTCATAGAGTTGAGACCATATAGATGTCTCATGGCCACAAGAGTCTCGCACCGTGGTGAGTGCCACGACTAGAGGTATGATGAGGCAATCAGAGACGTGATTGGTGCTTCATGTTTTATACTTGATGTTGAGGTGGAATTGCTGCAAGTATGTGGACCACTTTTGATGGCGGTCATTCTGCAATTTTCCTTGTGTCTGCATGAACTACAATGGCTTATGATCAGTGTGGATGACTGTCTCCTTCCCAAGAATGTAATTTCTCTACTGGAGGCAGGCTTGCACAATGGAGTACATTTCTTTGTCGTAAGTAGGGTACTTATGGACAGTATCTGACAGTGTCTCACTATGATAGGCCACGGGGTGGCCATGCTGAGTGAGAACGGCGCCCACGGCATAGTCTGAAGCATCTATCTCGATCTCAAAGGGATGTTGCAGGTCTGGTAGTGAAAGTATTGGGGTTGAGCACAAGTGTTGCTTCAAATCATCGAACGCTTGTTGTTGGGACTGGCCTCATGAAAATTTCTCCTTACCACCACCCCTATTTATTTGGCTGAGGGCCCATGCAATATGGGAGAATCCCAACACGAACCTACGGTAGAAATTAGCAAGGCCCAAGAAGCTCCAAATCTCAGTGAGTGTTGTTGGGGCTGGCTAGTCACGGATGACTTGGATCTTGGTTGGATCCACATGTACGCCATGCTGATCAATGATGTAGCTCAGGTAATGGACCATGTCCATGCTGAAGGAGCATTTTTCCAACTTAGTGTATAGCTTGTGCTATCACAGGGTGTGCAGAACCTGCTGAATATGTTGCAAGTGTTCGGCCCAAGTCTTGTTGTAAATTAAAATGTCATCCAGATACACCACTACAAAAGTATTGGTGAATGGTCGTAGGATATCGTCCATCATCCTCATGAAAGTGGTTGGAGCATTTGTCAAACTGAAGGGCATGACCAGCCATTCAAAAAGGCCTTCCTTTGACTTGAAGGCGGTCTTCCAGACATCTGTCTGTTCTATTGGGACTTGGTGGTAGCCAGACTTCAGATCAATCTTACTAAAGTATTTGGCCCCCGTGAGTTGATCAAGGAGGTTGTCGATTTGGGGAATCGGGTACCGGTTTCTGACTGTGATTTTATTCAGAGCCCGGTAATCAATACAGAGTCACCAAGTTCCATCTTTCTTCAGTACCAGCATGATTGGGCTCCCACAAGGTGATGAGTTGGGACGGATGTGCCCCTTGTGGAGCATTTCTTGGATCTGTCGCTTGATCTCCTCATTCTCTAATAAAGAGTTGCGATAGACTGGCCCATTGGGTAGCAGTGCGCCAGGGGTCAGATCGATGGGGTGCTTGACCTGGCAGTGTAGAGGTACCCCTATAGGTGAGGAGAAGATATCATAGTATTATTCCATGACCTTATCTACTTGCTTCTGCTGTGTGGAGAGGTCGGTCATAGAGACCCTGGATGTGGTTGTGATCTTTCGCTTATTCTGAGAGCGAATCATGAAGAAGATAAACTTCCCTGTCTGAGAGATGACCTTCCTGCATTTCTTAGTAGAGATCAAGGAAATAGCACTAGGTGGGATTGCCTCGAGTATCCTGTACAATTTCATGTTCAAAGTAATAATAACACTACAAGGCCTAGACTCATATACAGCATGACGTTTCCATAAATAAGGTTGTCCCAAAAGAACATCACAAACTTCGAGTGGAGCAACATCACACAACACCTCATCTTTGAAGGGCTTGATGTCATACGACAGTCAGCACTGTTGACTGACGTGGAGGCTGACGTGGAGATCGTTTCCTTGGCGGAGCCATCCAATGGTGTAGGGTTGTGGGTGCGGCATTGTTGGCAGGGCTAGCTGCTTGACGACCTCTGCTGAGATGAGGTTCTTCTGGCTACTGCTATCAACGATGAAGTGCAGTGGGGTGCCTTTTACCCACATCTATGAATGGAATAGGCGCTCTCCTTCTTCTGGCTCGTCTAGTTCACCAGGCTGGAGCTTGGTGGTAGCAACGGTGGCACTGGGTTCCGCGTCAATGATCTGTCTTCCTTTATCTAGTTCTGTCTCAGAGTCAGAATCCGAATCTAATTCAGAGGCTTTGACTTCATCCCCCAACAACTGCTTTGAGCTACAGTCAACAGTGTTATGCCAAGGGCTCTTATGGAAGTCGCACCACTTCCCGGTATCTTTCTTTGTCTTTCCAGTGTCCTTTTTTCCTTGTGGCTTGGACTGGTTGTCCTGATACTATCCATATTTACTCTGTCCTTTGTTTGGTGGGTTGGGGCTGCCCTTTCTTGGCTTTTGTTGTGAGGGGTTCCCAGTCCCAAATTGTTGCGTCTTTTGTTTGAGCTTTTGCTTGATTTTGACGGCATATCGGTAGGCCACGCCCAAGGATGAGATGTCCAGAAATTCCATTTCGGTCTGGATGTATCTATGCAGAGCACTGCGATACTTGAGCACCATATGTCGCTCTAAATCTTTGATACCTAGTTTGGTGAGCAAGGTATGGAAGATATTTGTGAAATCTGACACTACTTGGTCTCTTTCTTGCCGCAGTGTGGTCCATTTGGTATATAGGTTGTACAAACTTCTGACAGGGTAGTATTGTTCCTTAATAGCATCCCTGAAGGATTCTCAGGTGGTCATGACTGAAAATAATGAGGTTTTATCTGTTTCCTTTTGCTCACAGAAAGTTTCCCACCAATCTTTGACATGGGGAACGGCTTTGAGGAGTGCAAAAGTAATCTTTTCTCTATTCGAAAAGTTATGGACAGAAAAATACCCTTCTAGTAGATTCAACCACTTGTCTACAACATCTGCGTCTATCTGAACTTCAAATATAGGAATATCAAAGTTTATGTGTACCTTGAAGGGGGCGGTTCCTCCGTTCAAAGAAGATGTGTCGCCTGTTGGTAGCCACCGAAGGATTTGCGTGAAACTATCCATCATCTCATTCCCCTATTGCGTGAGGGCTTCCTCAATTAACAGTTTGAAAGGATCTCATGTCCCATCATCTTTATTTTCTCCTGCCATGAGAGGTCACTTGGGCATGCGAGAGCTTCTGTCCTCAAGAGAAACAAGCTCGAGACCCAACTCTTTGTACTCCGACCTCATTGGGGACATGCATTAAGACGACAAGGAGCAGACCGCTCTGATACCACTGATCTGAATTCTATGAGAAGAAAAAAATGAATATAGATTATTAATAGGTGCTTAACACAAAAATAACAGAGATACAGTAAAACTGGTTTTCTATTCAATAACGAAATAAGTTGAAACTGTAAAATGCAGCGGAAATAAGCTTGTTGGAATGGTGGCGGCTTATCTTTGAGAAGAGATGTGACGGCTGCGTGCATTCGCAAGAAGAAGATTATAATGAGGCTCTGAAGGCCTTTTTACAATAAACAAGAATGCCAAAACCCTAGACATCCAAAAACCTAACACTAGGAGATGAAGCGCCAAAAGTCATGTGGGCCCTGTTTGGGTAAGTTAGTACATCAACTTCCCGGGGTCGTAACTTTTGCATACGATATTTGTTTTAGGCATGTGATAGCCCGTTGGAAAGGTATCATTGAGGAGATTCATTTTGGGTGCTCAATCGTGCCTTTGACTATCATTGGGAAGTTCAATCCCAAAAAACCTTCATTTAGGCCCTCAAAATGGACCCGGAAGTTAACACTGTTAAAAATAATAAATTGCCAAAATTGTCAGAAAACTGTTTTGAGCCAGTTGGAAAAGGTGGGTGGCCACCGATATCCATCTGGATCAGTTGATGACCTTTGTAATAAACCTCAATTTCATCATATTTTTTTTTCTTCTAAGAGCATTACGCTCTAAGTCTGTATGATAGATTTATAATAAGGGAATAATCCTTAATATTTAAAACTGTGATACCCTAGGTATTCAATTTATCTATCCTAACATTACAGATCCATAGTCTAGTGTTTTACTCTTCAACTTTCATTTAATTTATACTCGTCTTTGTAAGTGGTTAAATGTAAAAAAAAACTTTGTAGTAATGCGGACATAGACATAGGCCTACGATTTAGGATTCCAGCCTCTTCTTTAACATCCACCTTCATTTGCGCACATAAGCCTAAACTTCAAGACCCAGAGAACTTTATAAAACAAGGAAAGGAGGTCGAAATATTTGCTTTGTCGTTGGATTTTATTGGTTTGGCTTTTTATAAATGTGACCATGGACTATGAGGACTTTCTTGGAAATTCTTCTGTTGACTGAGAGTTCATAACCCAATAAACTCCTTAGTTGGAATCGAACCCTAAGCTGGAAGTTGATTAATCCTTTCCAGACTTAACTAACTCCAACCATCAGCGCTAACTAGACTAGTAGTAATAGAGTTTTGAGGAGATCCCTACTTGTCCTCTTAAATTTATTAAATGTGACTAGATGTATTGACAGTTGGAGTTAATTCTCTGACCAGGCATTAATGGAGGTGGAGGAGAAAGGAGAGTCACCCTGTACCCTCATCCAACCCAAGCACTCCAGATCATTGTTGTCACATGGCGCATTTTCTCGTCGTACCCACCACATTCAATATGCGCGGGGGTTCATGTCTTAGGGTAGCAGTTGTGATTCATTGTCATCTTTGTGCCAATCTAATCTTAGTTGAATCCTGCATTTTCCTCTCTTTCTTGACTTTACTCTGCGCGGGGCATGGTGGCTTGGAGCAACTCCCATATTACTCATGTTCGGTATGTGTCTATCCTAAAATATAATTTTATTGTAGGTTCTCTTTTGTCCTTTTACAACTTACTGTTCTGGTATTCTCTTGTATCTTGTCTATAGGCCCTTCTTTCTCTCCTCCTGTATTCGTTGTTCTTTTTGTTACTATTCCATGTTATGCTTCATCGGAAAAGAAATCGAAATTTTATTTGGTTAGGGTCTTATACATGCATGTATGCTATACCTATTTTTCATGATACTGGAACCTCTCTAGCAATTTATTTCTATCCAGGTTATGAAAAAGAAAAGGGGTTCATCTATCACTGTTCTCCCAATACTTCTCGATAAATTTGTAAGACTGTAATTTTTCCTTATTTGAGAGTCTCCTAGAAAATAATAGTTGGCCTAACCCTTAAGCAAGGATTATACTCTGACTGAAGTTAAAGATGTTCAGATTACGTTATGCGTGCCCCCCTTTACTCTTTTCCGAGCGTCTTACAAGGGCATGCGCGTTTGGGGTTTTTGGCATCGTGTTGACCCTGCATTTCCTTAAAACTTATTTGCAGAGTGTTAGATAGATCATTGGTATTGTTCTATTGTTTCTTTATATTTCTATAAGATGCTTCTTGAGTTTATGCTTATTTTGCAATTTGGTCACGTTCCAGCATTCGTGTATTTGTTCTTTGTTCTGTTCTTTCTTCGATCATTCATTGATTCTTAATGCTAATGGTGGGCCCCTTTGTTTTGCGAGGGTACCCATCAGAAAGTCTAGGGCTCCTCTTCCCCTTATGGGTCTGGAGAGTTATGTGGCTCCTTACGATGGCGAAGGATACCAGATCCCTCCACTTAAGTTAAGTATTACTTTGGCGAATTCTTTCCTAGTGTTACTCGTTTTTATTTTATTTGTATTTCTATTGAACAAATCCTTAATGGCGTTCCTCGCAACTCTGTGCAGGGGATTCGACCACGCGAGGACACACACATGGATATTTCACCCCCCTAAGAGGTACTCGGGTTCCATTTTTCCCCTTCCAAGAAGGCTTAGACAGTTAACGGTAGAAGGGTTCAACTAAGGAACCATTTTTGTAATTGGTTCATTGTGTGCTAGCTTTTAACTCTGTTACTCCTTCTCACAGTCGAGTTCTGAGAGTCAACTTTAAATTTTATATAATTACCCAAGGATTAAATCGATTTCTTACTATGTCTTATATTAAGCATTATTTGAAAGGAAAAATATGACTGATTTCTTTCATACACTGGGATTGTTTACTCGACATTTCTGAAATCAAATAAATTGTGAATATGGTATCTTATTTCCATTTCTTGTAGCCTTACTTCAATTCGTTTTTGGCATCGTACATCCTCGGCATACCTAAAAGAGTGCTGGTAAATAAAAACACTTGTGTTTTCTCTTGTAATGTTTTATCCTGGATCTATAATAGTTTAGCCTGATTTTTCTTTTGTGTTCAAACCGAGTGTACTCAAAGTTTTATGGAACTAAATACCTTGTTTTCCGAACATTCGAATGCCTGAGTTAATCGTTTTCTTGTCAAAGTCGGTGCGGCCAGAATCTAAGCCTTAGGTATTAAGAAGAGTCTGAGATTATCAGTGTAACATGAATTATGGACATGACTCTGCATTTTGATTCTGGCATATTCCTTTACATATACATATATCCAAGTTATCTATATACCTATATCTAGATATAGCCATCTTTTGATTATTTAGTGGTTTGGTATGGTTGTTAGAAGATTTCACTTCAATTACTAACTATAAGCGTTGGTCTTTACAATTGTATGCTACCAACTCTATGCCATCCATTATAACGATTACTGAATGAACATTTACATATATATATTCATAAATGCAGTCATATAGTTGTTTGATACTTTATAAACCCCTTATTATATTAATGGGCCTTTAAATCTGTACAGTTAAAATGGATATAATACTCCTAAAATTCTTTCCATTTTTCTATAAATGTTTGCACAGGTTTGAAAATCCACTACAGAAATTGAACACTTAAAGTCGTATGACTCGTGATGATCTCATGACAGATAGAAGGTTTTTTCCAGGACTTGAAGTTTCGGAATTTGCATGATGAATTTAATGCTTCGAGCAAAATAGATCTATCCTTGGCATGACTAAAACACAGTAGTTTTGTAATATCGTTTACTGTCCAGATTCAGTTCTATTACTACTACAGATAATATATGTTGTTTATAAACCCGTGCATTTATACGTTGGTCCTGTGATGACAATGGGTCACCCATATAGTAGTAATATAGGTATATTCTTTAATAGAATAGATGATTCGTCAACAGATAACATACAAAAAACCATACAGATATAGTCATTCCTACAGCAGATAATAAACTATAATCATATATATATAAGTCGATATGTAACATATATACAGGCTTGCTCAACTCCAATTATTTATAGATAGATCTTCCTAATACTTCAGTTACAGAAATAAATGTACTCGTATAGATAGATCTGTGCTTTTCAAGTTCATTTATACACAGATAATCCTTCCTAGAATTTTGATTACAGAGTTAGCATACTCCTATAGATATATATGTTCTTTCAAGTTCATTTGTACCTAGGTAGTTCTGCCTAGAATTTTAGTTTCAAGAGGAATCATTCCCAGCATTTAGTCTTTGACTGTAAACTTCATACAAACGAACATATGTCATCCATGGAAATTATTTCAACTTAACACCAATAGATGCATAATATCAGATACCCAAAATCATTCAAGCAAAGAAGGAGAGATTTAACATATCTAAACCAATTCGCGGAAAGACAGAAGGAACAACCACGTTCCTCTCAACCATAGAACAGGGCAGCCAAATCACTTGTCCTGTTCACCTCCTATCCTAACCATGAATCCATGAGGGGTAACTTGGAACTCCTCCTCGGCAGCATCTCTCAACTTCAGAAAAACTTCTTCTTACCTCACACTCAGCAGGGAGTGTTCATAACAGCAAGCAGTCAAAATATTTTCCTAGCATACTCCTTCTTGCCTCACATTTCAAAAAATAGTGTTCATAATAGCAAGAGGTAATTCCTTACCCCAACATACTTGGCAGTGTCCTGCCTCCTCACGTATGTTATTTAAAACAATCTTTTTGCCTAGGTCTTTTCCCTCCCTTGGGAATTTTCACAGCTTTCTAAATCCCTGATTTTCAGGGGCTGCCAATGGCCAAATCTCTGATTTGCCACTTGTAACAATCAGCCCAGAGGTAGTTCCAACATGTTCCCCACTCATGGAGTCATGGTCAGCTGATTTTAACATGGTTGTTCCATTTTTCCTTCTGCAATCAATATAAAATATTATGTTTTTATACAAGTGTCATAGTCAAATAGTTAGTTGGGTCAAATTAGATCTATGCCCAACAGTCATAATATTTAATTACAATTATCAAATTTGAAATTTCCATAAATGGAAAAAAATTCCAAATTCGAATTTACTAAAAACGGACTAATTTTCCAACAAATTTTAAATTTCAGAAATACTTTATTTTTGGGGATGTCACATCCTTTCCCCCTTCAATAAAACACTGTCCTCAGTGTTTGTTCCTTTCTTGGAACAGGATTGGATGAGATTTCCACAAATCTCCCTCCAACTCCCAAGTGGCCTCCTCAGGACTAAAGTACTTCCATTGCACCTTTACCTGAGCGATGAAATATCCCTGATCTGGATGATCAAGATATTTGCTACTGTTCTACTGCTCTGGCGTGCAAATCTGATACACTGGGGGTTTCTGGATGCGTTTTAGCTGGGTGATAGAGATGTTCTTCGGTTATAGTGTTTGCATGTTGGTTATTATGGTTGCATGTCATTTATTACAAGTGCATGTTGCATAATGAGGGTTTAACAATCATAAAAAGACGCATGCAATAGTGTAGAATGTCAAATGCTCAATATTATGAATAATAATAGTGCATGCATGGGAATACAAATTGCCTACTGAAATATAGAGACTAGATGTCAGTCAGATCTCATGGATCTGTACCAGAATACAATCAAATAACAAAAGAAATACTCGTGACCGCAAGAAGACAGCAGATCTGCTGCATGCACGGATAGATAGGCAAAAATGAACGATCCCGAAGAAGCACGATGACCGCTATCAGCTGGAAAACTCGATCTAAAGAATCCACCATCAGAATGAACTCGAAACTGCTCCAATCAATGCACCCTGGCCTCTGCACTGGAAATAATGTCTGACGGAACTCCGGTCGGACCTCTACGGCACTAGATCTGGACCCCTAGGGGGTTTGCGCCCCTCCTTGGGCACTGAATGCACCCCAAAGGATTCAACCGTCGGAATCTGACGCTATGTAGCTCAAAACGATCATCTTGTCCAATAATGAAATGGGTCGGAAGGGTTTGGCCGGATCTGATAGGAAACCCCTGCATGCAATGCCAAACGTCTATCCGAGATGAGTGCGCCCAAAATGGCTGTATGGGTCGATCTG
>JASDQU010108475.1:54393-68677 GCA_032191745.1 Picea mariana | reverse complement strand
CATAATCATAATTTAAACGAAAGTAAACAGTTGATAAAAATTAACGTTTTTGTTTAAATTGAGATTTTTGTGCTCGTTTCAAACTTTTGACATATACTCTTGTAATGAATGTCTCATACTATAGTGAATGTCTTAAGTTTGTCTCAAAGCAAGACAAGGTATGGAACTATTTGAAAAGGTTGATTCTGTAGCTTATTATAATTATCAAGATTCTAATGGGGGGCCTTTAAATTTTGTGAAAATTTAGGGGGAGTTGTTGGGGCCCAACAAGACTCTGTCTACAGAAATGGAGAAAATAAAAATGGAAGGGAAATAGACATACAGAAATCCTCAAAAAACTGACAATAGAGAAAACTTCAGGAGGCCTAACAACAATGTTCCTCAGATTATGCCAAGGGAACAAAGGAACATAGATAGGGATGATCAAAGGATTCAGACCTCCCTCCAGAATAACCTTGTCACTAATGAAGAGAGGGAAGAAGAGGAGCTTGACCCTGAAACTCAATGTATTGAAGACACCTCCCCTTTTCCCCATTTGAATCAATCTGCATATGAAGAATCCCTTATGAACATTCAAATAAATGAGCTGAGTAAAGGGGAGAAATCCCACCATAGTAGTTCTAACAAATACAATCTCAGATCAAAGAAGAAAGAAGAGAAGTCTGATCAACCCCTCATAGCAGAAAAACCTGTTAAGCCTGCAACAAACATTGCCCGAGAAAAGAAAACTCAGAACCTCTCGCCAACAGCCAAAGACCCCGTCTCAGAGGTAAGGGAAATTTCTAAGCCTCCTTCCTCCTTTAGTTTCGAGCACAAAATTCAAAAGATCAGAATTCCCGTACCCCTCTCATAAATTTTTAAAAATGAAGATTTCAAAAGGTCCCTCTCCAAACTATTGTTGTCTGAGCCACCTCAACTTACCACAGACTCAGTAAATCTCCAAGATGAAAATCCAACAGTCATCCTAGGTCCCATGGTAGAAGATAGAGATGATTCATCCCCTCCCTTCTACACATCCTTGAACATAAATGATAAGGTGCTGCATAACTGCCTGATGGATCCAGGGGCTTCCCATAACCTCATGCCCAAAACAATCATGGAATAATTGGGACTAGAAGTAACCAAGGCCTATCATGATTTGTACTCTTTTGATTCAAGGAGGGTGCAATGTCTTAGAGTCATCAAAGACCTGGTGGTGTCTTTATTTCAGCTGCCAATGAAGAGTGTGGTCATGGACATTGTGGTAGCTAATATTCCCCCCAAGTTTGGCATGTTGTTGTTAATATCTTGGATTAAAAATCATGGAGGAACATTAAAAATGGACCTCACATATGCCACTATTCTAGTTTTTGGAGGAGAACACAAAAGATTATATAGAGAATCTCAATTGTCCTACATTGTCAGTGACGAAGAAGACCCCACTAACCATCCTATCTATGCACCTAACACAGATTTGGGGTCTAGTTTGTTACATCTTACTGATGCTCATGAAGTCCCTCTTGAAGTTAGAAAGAAACCCTTGTCTGATCAGGAAATACCTCCTCTAACTACCTCTGTGTGGAAGATGTTCTTCGACAGAGCCTCTTCTAGTGAAGGTGTTGGTGCCAGAGTGATTTTTGTATCGCCTTGTCAGGAAACCATATCCCTGTCATACAAGCTAGAGTTCGAAACCACCAATAATGTGGCAGAATATGAAGCTCTTGTTTTAGGTTTAAGGGCTGCAAAAAAGATGGGAATTATAGAGGTAGTAGTGTTCGGATATGCTGAGTTGATAGTCCAACAGGTTAGAAATGCTTATCGGGCTAAACATCCTCAACTTAGAAGTTACAAAAATGAGGTGTGGGACCTGATTGATAATTTCTTCTAAGCTTTCAAAATTTCTTTTATTCCAAGAGAAGAAAATACTTTGGTTGATTCCCTAGCTGTCTCAGCTAGCCAGTTTAGGATACCTTTTCCACCTAGGATCAAATATGATGTTGATATAAGATATAGGCCAGTTGTACCAGACAATATCAGGCATTGGAAGGTGTTCGAGGATGATCTTGAAATCAGAAAATTCCTCGAGTCTTTTGATGAGTTCTTTGCCTTGGACATTGATCAAGATCCTGATCTTGAAGGTGATCTTCACCCTGAGGTATTTTTAAATAAAATTTCTAATTACCGTATTGTTCAGTTGCCTAGCAATCACATTTCAAAGGGACTAGTTCCTTTAGAAAGATTGTTTGATGGGAATGATGTGGCAGTGAAGGGTGAGGCTTCAAATGGGAATGTTGATGTAACTAAATGAAATATTGAAATAGAGGAGGATCCTAAGTTCATCAAGTTGTCAAGAATCCTGTCAAAGGAGTAGAGAGACAAGTATGCCGAGTTATTAAAAGAATTTGTTGATGTGTTCGCCTGAACCTATGAAGACCTCAAGACATATGACACAGCTGTCATGGAACATAAGATCCCACTGAAAGAAGAAGCTAAGCCATTCAGGCAAAAGTTAAGACATATTGATCCGATATTGCTGCCTATCATGGAGAAAGAAGTAAAGAGGTTGTTAGATGCTCAAATCATAGTCCCTTTGAGATATTCTAAGTGGGTGGCTAATCTGGTGCCAGTAAGAAAGAAGAGTGGAGAAATCAGACTTTGTGTTGATTTTAGGAACCTAAACAGAAGCTCCAGAAAGGACAATTACCCCCTACCTAAGATGGAGAACATATTGCAGAGGGTAACTAGTGCATCCAGGATATCCATGATTGATGGTTTTTCTAGCTATAATCAGATATCATTCCTTCCCGAGGATAGAAAAAAAACAACCTTCACCACTCCTTGCGGCACATTCATGTATGCCAAAATGCCTTTTGGATTAATGAATGTAGGAGCAACATTTCAGTGAGCCATGGACATAGCCTTCATTGGGGAGAAAGATCAGTTCATGGTGATGTATCTGGATGACATCACTGTCTTCTCCAGATCTGATAAAGAGCATTTTTGTCACTTAAGGAAGGTTTTCTTGAAATGCAGAAAGTTTGGATTTTCCTTAAACCCCAAGAAATCTTTGTTTTCTATGGAGGAGGGGAAGTTGTTAGGCCATATAGTATCAGTAGAGGGAGTGAGAATTGATCTCAACAGGGTGAAGGCAATTCAGACCCTGTCACTTCCCATATGCAAGAAAGAGGTCTAGTCTTTCCTGGGTAAAATTAATTTTCTGAGCAGGTTTTTCTCAAATTTTGTTGATTTGGTGAAGAACATCACAACCATGCTCAAAAAGGGAAATGAAGTAAAATGGACTGTTGAACCCATAGAATCCTTTGTCCAAATAAAAAAGGCTTTGACTGAGGCACCTGTGCTGATCAGTCCTGATTATTCCAAGGATTTCCTAATTTTTTATTTTTCTTTTTTTGATACAATAGCAGTCGTTCTATTACAGAAGAATGATGAAGGGTTGGAGTAGCCCATTTCATTTTTTAGCAAGGCATTAAGAGATGTAGAGGTCAAATATGGCATCATGGAGAAGTAAGCCTATGCCTTGGTTAAGGCCCTTAAAGCATTCAGAGTCTATGTCCTTCATTCAAAAACCATTGCATATGTTCCTTCAGCTTCTGTGAAGGACATTCTCATTCATCCTGACATAGACAGGAAAAGAAGCAAGTGGATTACCAAGATTCTTGAGTTTGACCTGGAGATTAAGCCAACCAATTTGGTTAAAGGGTAGGGCTTAGCCAAGTCACTGGCTGAATCAAATTGCAAAGCCTTGGGGCTTAAATTCATCGATGGTTTCTCAGGAAATCAATAGGCTGAATTGTCTGATGGCAATCCTCAAGACAATCCTCCACTAGCAGAGTGCACCTGGTATAGAGATATCATATATTTTCTGCTAGAATTAAATACCCTTGATAAAATAGGGAAGAGTAAGGCAAGAGATTTAAAGCTCAAAGAAGTCAAATATTCCTTATTGACCAAGTCTTGTATTGGAGAGACCCTCTAGGGGTGTTTCTGAGGTGTCTGAACCCACATGAGGCCCAGAAAGTGACATTTGACTTCCATAGCAACCTCTGTGGGGGACACCACTTTTGCAAGACCACGACCCATAAGATTCTCAGGGCTGGGTACTACATGCCCACCTTATTCACTGATATCTGCAGAGAGGTGAGAGCTTGCATCAAATGCCAAAGGTTCTCAAGGAAGCAACAACTCAAATCTCTACCACTAAAACCTGTAGTAGATGCAACACCCTTTCAACAATGGGGGTTGGAATTCATTGGAGAGAGTCATCCTTCCTCAAGAGGCCAACAAAGATGGATCCTGACTGCAACTGACTATTTTACCAAGTGTATAGAATCTATCCCCACCAGGAGTGCTTCACACAAAGTTATCATTAGCTTCCTAGAGGATATCATTGCAAGTTTTGGATGCCCCAGCAGAATTGTCACTGATAATGTTGCATCTTTCAGGTCTAAGCCTCTGGTGAGGTTCTGTGGGTCATTTGAGATTTCACTGGTTCATTCCACTCCCTATTATCCAAAAGGAAATGGACTAGCAGAGTCTTCCAATAAAAGCCTGATCAAGCTCATTAAAAGATTGTTGGAAGATAATAAGAAGGCCTGGGACTCAAAACTCAAATTCTCTTTGTGGGCTATCCAAGTGACAACTAATAAATCCCTGGGCACCTCCCCTTTTCAACTTTTTTATGGGACAAAAGTTGTTTTTCCCACCCAGTTGGCTCTACCTATAGAAAAATTCTTTCAAGATTATGAAGGAGAGACAGATCATATGGTCAGAAGAATCCATCAAATGGTGGAAGTGCAGCATACCAGGGAGCAGGTAATGAACAGAGCTCATAATCATCAGCAGAAGATCAAGAAGGTCTTTGAAAGGAGGGTCAAGAAAGAGAATTTCCAACTGGGAGATCTGGTATTTAAGTGGGATTCTCCCAAGCAGGACAAGGGAAAACATGGCAAATTTGAAGCCCTATGTATCGGGCCCTTCAAGGTCGTTGGAGTATTTTAAAATAATACCTATATGTTGCAGGATTTGGAGGGTCAAGAAGTTTTCAATGGCCCTGTGAATGGGCATTTTCTGAAGAAATGTCTCTTTTGAGCCACACATGGCTCCTCTGTGTTTGTAAATATTGTTTTTCAGTTTATCTTTCATTTTTAATAATGACTCCATAGCCAAACAACAAGACACTGAATCTGCAAAGTAGTTCTTGGTGTCTCGCAGGGAGCAATCCATCCCCCATGGAGCCTAATGTTAGCACATAATCTTGTATGCGAGGTATTTTCCTACAAAGTGTCCCCTTCAGTGAAAAAGTGGCAAAGAATGGGTCAAAAACCCACTTATCCTAAGTCAGGAGCGCATAAGTGCTCTGGATTATGCAGCACGCAAATCTGGGTGGTCAGAATATGCATGCCCAGATCTTCGGTCCAAATTCAATTCCAGACACCCCCCCGTTGTTCTACCTTTAATTGGTGGGGGGGGTCCGATATGCCANCCCCCCTCGTCGTTCTACCTTTAATGATGGGGGCGGGGGGTTTGATATGGGTGGTTTTCAGGTGTCGTTCCCTTTGCTATCGTGGCACCTCCTCCTTGTGTCACCCCCCTCCTCTTGCCACCTCTGTTCCACTAGTCACATCACTTGTTTCCCCCTTATCTCGTTAGGACACACTCACCTTCCACTCACCCTCGTGGCATATCATTTTCCTTTTCTCTCCCTCTTGTCTTCCCACACCTGTCCCTCTCCCTATCACATTGTCCCATCATAGGAGATGTGTTCCCCTTTGACAAATCACATCCCACCACTGTATCTCCATGCCCCCCACAATATCTGCCACATTCGTCCTATGGCCTCTCCTCATCTCACTTCTACATCTAATATGCCAAATCATCCCTATCTAGTCACCACTCATCCGTTTCTCCCTGTTAGGCGCCCCAGTTATTGCATTTGCCTCCACATATTACCATGAAGCCATTTAGTAGATCGAGGTGGCAGCATGAGAAGCCTCCACGTCCCAAAGGTGCAGAGTTGACTGGGGCCGTTTCTAATCCCAAGGAAGCAGTTATTGGAATGGTTGGTGGTGGGTGGACATCATTTCCACCATAAATGGAAAGTCCAGGAGAGGATTGTCAGCTTGTCAACTCATTGTAGGCTCATTCTGAAACATGGTGTCATCTGATCGAAGTGCATGATGGCTCAGAGACTGCATGCATAGTTTTCTAGTAAACATGCAGACGTAATTCCTTCAATGCAGTAACTCGAATCTCTTGCTGGGCTTTGCTCCAAGTATATGAAGGCATTTTTTCCATTTTTGTATCTATCGATGGTTGAGCTATGCTCCCGAATTGTAAAAATTTAATGAAATTTCTGGTTCTCTGGTTATGAGCTGTATCTGAGACCTCCTATTTAATGAAAGTCAACTTCTCTCCATGTCTTGGTAATCTTTGTTTTAAGACACTCAGAATTGGTAGGTCTATTCGAGGGAGATTATGTTGTGTGATGTATGTTTGATCATGACAGTGTTTTCACTAGTTTTAAATCAATCTCCTGTGTCTTTTTCTTCCTCTTACCCTGAGTAGCTCATTGAAAGATTCAAGTGAGATGTTATAGTATCCACCGTGATGCAAGTATTATCACTGTGTTACTGTAATTGTGTCATCCTTGCACATTTCAGTGTTTGTTCTTTCTTCTATGGGTTGTTGGAAGTTTGATTCCTACAACAGACCTATGCAGTTTCTCTCTGAAGTATTCCTCCTACTCACCCTTATTACAACTTACTGACTGAATTTAGGTCAAGACCTCACATGCTTGTGAATAGCTTGGCCTAGGATTCTGAGTTAAAACAATATTCTTTTGGGTCTGCATCCATTCGATCACCCTTTTATATACCAATCGTGACATAAAATTGATGAGCATCAGGCTCTGCTCCTACCGCAATCCATGAGTGACTTCTGATGCTAACAGATTGCATGATCCAAAAGAGATTTTCCCTGGGTATCTTCTAGTTGGGTGATTCTATTTATGTAGCACTAATGCACAATGGAGTAGTGGAAGAACTTGATGTTCCTTTCTCCCTCCTTGAGCCATTGTACTTTGGATTTTTGTCTTCATAGTATCTCCTCTTTTTTTTATTCTCCTCTATATATGCATGTATATTTTATTCCTCCCTTGTAGAGTCTATCATCTGTACCTATGAAATAAATAACTATTTCAGGTCCTCTAGGTGTTGCTCGATCTCGTGTTTTTTCTGGACGATATTACCAAACACGTTTTTGTTCCAGTTATTTAGATGCAATTTTAAGTTCTTTAGCCGTCAGTGGAACTTATACATGCATGTGGCATGGGATATCTCTTCTTGCCTCCACCAGGTTGTGGAAAGATCCCAAAACTCCAGGTGGGTGAGCCACATCTTTTCAAAGTGGAAGGGATTAAGCTTGGGTGTTTCTCATAGGTCTAACCAAAGAGAGACTGGATAATGATCTGAACCCAATTTTGGGATAATGTTGGCTTCCAACACTAGATCATCCAACATTATTGATTTATGGATGAGGAAGCAGTCTAATCTACTTGCGACATGCTGGGGTCCAGATCAACAATTGGACCGAGTGAATATTCCATTCCTAGTTTCTATGTCTATACATTTTAACTCTTCTATTAGTGATCTAAACTTACTAATGTCCCATTCCAATCACTTTGTTCCTTCGATATTCTCCTCCAGTGTAAGAATGATGTTGAAGTCACCCCCCACTATCCAGTGCACATATCTTAGCAGCGTACTTACTGTGAATATCCTGTGTAAAAAAAGAACATTGTCCTGGGCACTTTGTGGTCCATAGGAATTTGTAATCATGCCATCTTCGTTGGATCCTAAGGCCTTGAAGTGGACAATGAGTGTGCCAGCCATGGAAAAAAGGTTGATATATTATGATTGTGGTAGGGTTTCGTAGAATGTCTAGGTCCTCTACAACACCATTTGAGTTTGTGTGAATGGAGTTACAATTCCTCCAGCGTTGCTGAAATATTTCCTTTGTTGTGTCCCCAACACATGTTGTTTCATGTAAAAGGAGAATGTCTAGATTCTCTGCACAAATACTGTCTCAAAGGGTCCCTTGTTTGGACCTTCCATTAAGTCCTATAATGTTCCAAGTGATGACCTTCATCATGATGAGTTGGGTGGTGGGGAGAAGTACCCTTCTGTGAGACGGTGGATCTGTCCCGAGTTAAGCATATAGTTTCCTACCTCTTTGATTAGTTGGCGTGTTGATTTCTCGCCTCTGCATTTTATTTCTTGGGGGGTGTGCCTAGGATAAGGTGTTGAATCTAGGGATATATGTAGTCATGAATTGGCCCCTACGGTGGAATCAATGAATACTTTGTGCACCTTCCTTAGTTGTTCTACTTGGATGGTTTTTAACTATTTTTTATGGAAGGATTCCTCTAGTTTCTCTAGGTCAATGTCCTCCAAATCCTAATCATCAAACTGCATGAGGGTTTCCCTGCCATCCTATGGTTTATTCTCATTCTATTGAACTAAAGTATTTGTTCCTTGGTTATTTTCCTTTTGTTGGTTCAGGTTGTACCTTAGATTTCCCTTTATCCTTTTCCTATTTGTCTTTCTTATGTGGATTTTCCACCTCTTCTTCTGGGATATGATTTAAGATATCAAAAGAGTTTTTGATGGGGATATTTTGTTTACTCTCTTGATTTTTCATCCTAGGGGGTTGTGTTTTCCTTCCTGCGACTGTTGTGTAGCCATCCTTTTGCTTTCCATCCCCTTCTTCTGAATTTTGAACATTTAGAGGGAAGTCTCAGAAGAGGTGATCATGCTCATGACATTTCCTGCAACAGAAGGGGATGTGTTCATAATCAATGGTCTAGTTCCAGTCCTCATCTTGGTATTCTATAGTTACTAAGCCTGGTAAGGCCTTCGAGAAATCCATGTAGACACATATGCGAGAATAGGAGGTGTATTTCCTTTGTTTTTTGTCCTATGAGGATTTTACATACCTTCCCACTGTGTTTTATATTCCCATGAGAATTTATTCAAGCCAAAATTTCTGGGGTAGGGAGTATATTCGGATCCAACCTGGTGCCATGGTGAAATCCTCTTTTTCTAGGTTGAAGCAATCAATCTATAATTTGAGGAAGATCCCTACAAAGTTGCAGAAATATGGTTTGTTGTTGAATATTTGGTCCTTGTCCTCCAGGATGTAGAGGATAATCATGAAGAATCCCTTGGAATTGAGTTCGACTTCATAGTCCCCCTTTGGGTTCCACCAAACTTTGATCCATCGCATGAGGTCCCTTTTCGAAGGCCAGAGACCTCGAAATTTCCTAACTAGGGCATGCTCTTTCATGAACTGGGTGTGTTCCTTGACACTAGTCAAGTTTATAGTATATCTAGGTGGTTTATCAGATTGGGGGATGCATTTTTTCATTTCCCATCCTCGAGAATCCTTTGGATGAAACATACTTTTCTCTACCTCCATATCTTTGTTGAAACCTTATTCTTCGGTGAGGAATTGTTCCCACAGATGGGGCGACAACTCAAATGTTGACTACTTGGATCTTGTCCCCTCTCTATCATTCACTACGACATTTCTGTATGAGGGGGGTTGCACCCCTCCCCCTGGATAATTTCTAGAGATCATGTGCTCCTGCTATGTGGTATTATGCAATACAAGGTGCGAAGGATCCATCTACAAAAGTTTGGGAGTAGCCACATGTAGAGAAAAAGATAAGGTTTTCCACCAATCTCTTCACCATCCTTTTCAAAATCTCATCTTGGTGATGTTATGGTACATTGATTAGAAGAATTATTGGCTATATTGGTGTTTTGTTTGGTTACATGTTATGGTGTATAATTGAGGCTTATCTTATGGTACATGGAATGATTGAGAGTGATATGGTATATGGTTGAGACACTTGCTATGGTTGATGTGTATGGTTGGCACATGGTATGGTGTTGATGTACATGGTTGATACATGGTTGATGCACGGTTTGGTACAGGTGTTGGTGCATGGTTGATGCATGGTTTTTTATAGTTGTTGGTCCATGGTTGATGCACTTGGTATAGGTTGGGGTACACAAGTTAATGCATGGTGCATGGTACATGTTGGTACTTGGTTGATACACATATCTTGTGATGGTATGTTGGTGATCTTGGTACATTATTGGTAGAGTCATGTGTTGGTGATGTTGGACATCTATTTGAGAGGTGTCCTTGGTGTATGATCCATGTGAGAGGATCTGGTTGAGTATCGGTGACAGTGACAAGTTGAATACAGTGATAGGTTGATCAATAATAGGTTGATGTGACAAGTTGGATACAATTAGAGGTTGAAACTGTCAGGTTGGATACAGTGACGGGTTACATGTTTATGTGACAGCGGCAATGATAGTTACAGTGGCAATGACATTGGCAGTGATTGTGGTAGTGACAGTTGGTATACACTTATATTACAAGGTGGCTGGATGGGGCAAGGAAAGGGGGTTGTAGCCTCCTTTTGGTTGGTGTCGTAGAATCGGGGAGTTGGATCTTCCTTCAGGTTGGAGCCAGATAACTAGGTGGTTGTAGCCACCTTTCAATTGGATCTAAAGAACTCAAGGGGTTGTAGCCTCCTTCTGATTGGAGAAAAATAATTTAGGGAGTTGTAGCTTCCTTCAAGTTGGAGCCTAAGAATAGGGGGTTGTATCCTCCTTCCAGTTGCAGATGGAGAATTTGGAAATTGGTGCTTCGTATGAATGAATTCTTGATATATGTAAGAAATCATTATGTGGTTTTCTCCCATTTGGGTTTCCACGTAAATACTAGAGTATTGTGTATTTGATTTGATGTTGTTGATGTGATAATTCTTATGATTGTATGCTCATAATATATTGAATGCAATCATAAATGATACATTGATGATAAACTATTGAACATTGTTTATAAACTGAAAGAATATATATTGTGGTTAAAAGTGGTATAAAGTGCTCATACTTATTCATGCCCCCCCCCCTCTCAATAATATAACAATTGGTACTGGAGAAGATTCATTCAAGGAAACAGTTTAACCACTAGAAGGTAGATCATGGAGTACAATATAAATGGAGAACCAATGTTAAATGGTCAGAAGGGTCTGAAGTATGAATTGTGGAGTTGTAGGATGAAGGTATTTTTATAGGCATAGGGATATGACATTTGGAACTCAGTTGTTACAGGATACAATGCTGCAAAGAAACCACATACTGCAACCAAGAAGGAATTGAAAAGGAACAACAAAATGGCGATGGATTTTATCTTATAAGGATTGCCTAATTCAGTAAAGGACAAAGTGGGAAAATTTTCATTAGCTAAAGAACTCTGGGATAAGATACATAATATATATTATTCTCCCATTATAGAGTCGTAGATTGATGAAGAAGATAAAGGTGTACAACAAGAGGTAATATTCTCATCATGTCAAACATATTCAGAAGAATAAGAGTTTGTAGTCAACATAAGTGAGTTATTTTTCTTTACTTGTGAAGAGTGTAGACATCTTGAAATTGAATTCCCTTATTTGAACATTGAAAGTAATGAGAGAGAACAACCCAATGAAATAGAAGACAATCCTGAGATTGAAAAGGAAAAGTATCTTGAAGCATAATTAATCAATGCTCTGGATGAACTAACAAAATAAAGGAAGAAGAACCAGTCATTTAAGGAACAATTAGTCAAGAAGAATTCTTAAGAAAGTTTCAAATAAGCCCAAAAAGTCATCATGAAACTAAAATCTCAGCTAAAAGAAGCCATAAATATTGAATAAACATAAAAAAATTCAGATGGAAGAGAAGCAATGTTTGGAAGCTGAAATAGAAGCACTAACAAAGGAAGCAATAAAAGAGAAGCGTTTTTTGGAAACAAAAACAAAGCAAGGAGAAAAGAGAGGGAATACACTGACATATCATCTTAAGGAAAGAACTAACGACTTAAATAATCTTGAATCAAAATTTGATCAAGAAGAGAGAAGACTTGAAAAGAAATCATCACATTGAATATCCAACTTGAAGAAGAAAAGAAAAAAAGATAAATCATGAAGATTTCGATGATGAATAAAGGAGATGAGGTTGACAATATTAAATAATAAGTTGTCACATTGAGAAGTAAAATTGTCAATCTCAAAAATAATTTTGAAGAGACAGAAACATCCACATCGACAGTAGAGAATGAATAGAAGCATTCCAAGGTGCCATAAAAGAAGAATGAATAAAAGAGTAAGATTTATGTAGAAGTACTCAAAGGAAGGAATCATGGTCAACAAGAATCAAAGAATAATGAGTATAATAGATATACATATTCAACAAGACCTACCACATTCAAGCAACAAAGAAGTTTCAACCATGATGAATATGTTGGATTACTGAGACCATGATGAATATGTTGGATTACTGAGAGGGGGGGTGAATCAGTAATAGCATAATTATAATCCTTTTTCTCCAAATAATCCAAGTGTTATATTAATGTAGAATTATTATCCAATAATGAGCAATAAGAAATGAACAATCACACACATATACAATACACCAATGTTTTATGTGGAAACCCAAATCATGAGAATTATCCTATATGTCTTGAAGAATTACATTCATTGGAAGTACCAACTTCCTTTGTTTTCCAGCTACAACTGGATGGAGGCTCCAACCCCTTAGTTTCTCAAGCAACAACCTGAGGGAAGATCCAAATCCCCAATTCTATGGCTACAAACAGAAGGAGGCTACAACCCCCTATGTTCTCTGACTACAACTAGAAAGTGGCCACAACCACATGTCCTTGCTCCATCCAACTGCCCTGAAGTAGAATTAGAATGATGGAACCACTGTCACACTATCACTATGAGATACACTGCTATAAAAATGTACCAATAAACTTGAACCATGCATCAACCATGCATCAACCTGTACCTCAACCTGTAATCAACCTGTACCATAAACAAGTTCATCAACCATGCACCAACCTGTACCAAACAATCTGTAATCAACCTGTACCATAAACAAGTGAAACCAACCATGTACCAAGTATGTACCAATCATGTGTCAATTACTCATCAACTATGACTCATCAATATGTACTAACATCATCAACTATACACCTCATGANCAAGTTCATCAACCATGCACCAACCTGTACCAAACAATCTGTAATCAACCTGTACCATAAACAAGTGAAACCAACCATGTACCAAGTATGTACCAATCATGTGTCAATTACTCATCAACTATGACTCATCAATATGTACTAACATCATCAACTATACACCTCATGTATGTGCCAACTCATCAACTACTTGTTTCAACCATGTACCCAACTTGTACCTCAACCATGTACCCAACTTGTACCTCAACCAAAAGCCCTCATCAATTTCATCATCCAAATATCATTTGTAACTTTGTAATAGACCTGATGTATATGATCACATACCTGTAATGAATAAAGATATGAAACTGATACAAAATGTTCTTCAATGTGTTTTATGCAATTCCTCCAGGTCTCACTACTTGGAACCTCTCAGAAAAGGAGTTATGGCAAAAATGGCACACCTTGCTGAATTCTAGCTTATTCTAGAGAGAGACCTTGTAGAGCGTTCCCCACACATAATATTTGTTGAATTGATATGAAAATGTTACATAACATACTACATAATATAATCTAACCAACACATTTTGTCTTACTAAATTTGGATCCGTTATGAAGAAGTTATGACATTTTTACCTGAAACACTTTTTTTTGACTAGTTTCAGGACTAACCACAAAGCCTATTTTCCACGGAGTGTAACTCAAAAAATACAACGACCCACAAGTTGAATTTTTTACCACAAATACTTGGATATGTTTCCTCAATGGAATAGAAATTTAATTGTTTGATTAATTCTAGAAAAAATGTTAATGCAAAAATGGTGAGAAGACCTGAAAAAAAAAACATACCTTAGAAAGCATCATCAAAAGAATTTATACCTCCTTGAATTTCGGCCTTCTTTTCTTCACTTTCCTCATAAATTCATCTTATATATCCTTTGGTTACCTCAGACACCTATAGGTATTCAATATTCTCAAGTGTGTCTTAAATTAGACAGCCTTGCCTCTTATTTATACTCTCCAAGTAGCTTCCTTAAAAACATCTTCTAGGTCACTTTGCCCACTTTCTTTATTTTAGGGTTAACCCACTTCTAATTTCTCCATTAAATTTATTATTGAATTAATTTATTTTTTATTCACTTTGAATTATAGTACACTCATCACTTCACTTTATTATTTACCTTTTAAAATCTCTTAAACC
>JASDQU010108475.1:21221-32253 GCA_032191745.1 Picea mariana | reverse complement strand
AGGGAAATGCACATGTAGATACAATACCCATGGATGGATAATATACATCATTTTGTTTCCGGTGGTATGTGGCATGTCATGTGGATCCTCTTGGTTGAGGAGAAATGAATTTTTGAATATGACAAAGTGAATTGAAGAAGGATGTACATGTAGGCCCTGAAGATAGTTAAAGAAAAGAAATACAAAATAAGAAATTGTCAGGTCAACCCTAATGTTAAAAGGAAGTGACATAAATGGTATAAATAAATATCATTATACATTCATTTGATACATAAGTCTAATTTCAAAGGAAATCAGAAGTAAAGAAGGTTGGATTTCAAGGGAGGATGAAGTCTTTTGGTGATGTGTTCTAAGGTATGTTATTTTCAGGTCATCTTACCATTTTTGCGATAACTTTTTTTCTAGAACGATTCAGATAGTAAAATTGCTATGGTATTGAGAAGACATATCAAGGTAACTATGGTAAAAATTTAATCTCTTGATTCGCTATAATTATGGATATACACTCTGTGGAAGATAGGGTTTGTGACCAGTCTTGAAGCTAGTCAATAAACATGTGTTCTGGGTAAAACAATAATAACTTCTTAATCGATAATCCAAATGATGTGGGATAGATTTAATTGGAAAGCGTATGGACTGTAGTTTTGTGTGTGCGAGTTTCAAAATCTGATGTTAAATATTGAGCGCGAGGAATTCTGTACAAGTTTGGTCTCCTGAATAAACCAGAATTGAACAAGGTCTACCATTCTCTCTATAACTTCTTTTTGGGGAGGATTCAAGGAGTGAAAATTGGAGGAGTTTTAGAGAATACATTGAGTAATATTATCTATAGGATCATATTACTCCAAGAATTGAAGAATTGCAAAAATTGAAGAAGTCTCAGGAAGCATTATCAGGTTCTATGTGATGATTGGTTGATGGTGATGATTTAATGTAAAGTTTTATTATCTCTCATATATTCTTGGGTGGAAGGAAGGGGAAAGGATGGAGAGTTCAAATATCTCTTGATATTGGAGGATTGTATCTTCCTCTTGAAGGTTTATCCCTCCCTTTACATTTGGAACCTGTAGCTACCTTTGGAATTCATTATTTCCCTTGAACAATAACTATTTATTATTTCTCATATATTGTGCATGGTGTATTGTGGTGTAGTGGTGTAACTCTTATACTATTGTTCATTGATAATTGGATATAATTTAATGGTTTAAGTATAAGTTGAAAAAGGTTTTAAATTTTACTTGATACTGATTCACCCCCCTCTCAGTATCAACAATTGATATGCTAAACAAGCATTTTCATTGTTTTTTTCACGTTTTCATCACAAACAATGAAATGCATGCCTAGACTTATAGGAAGGTCAAAATCCCTATTTCAAAATGCATGAGATTTCTTTGGAACATTAAGTATATACATGTACTATTACAATTTCAATTTCAATTTGGAGAAATATTGGTAAATGCTTACTCCATCATAACACTCTTTCACAATTTTTCATACAATGTTTTTTTATGATCATCTTGGACCTTTTTCTTACTTGTAAAAAAAAGATATTTTCTATGATTTTTAGTTTCCATCATTGGGATATCAACAATTTCCCCTTCATTTTTTTATATTTCACCTCTCTTTCATGCCTTGTTTCTTTAGGATGAAACACCTATTTTACTATGAATCATAGTTTCCATCATTGGGATATCAAAAACAATAACCTTATTCACTTCTTTTGCTTCACTAATATGCCCCACCTCATTTATTGAGAATGAAACATCAATTTTACTATGATTTTAATATTCCATCATAAGGATGCCAACAACACCTTCCCCTTGGTTTCTTGTGTTCTAGCACTCTATCCTACTTCTATTCTTTAGGATGAAATATCCAAAGTTTTACTATGTTTATTAACAAACATAATGTGTTATTTGTTGGACAATTGGTTTTCATTGACGCCAACCCTTGGAGATTTATCTTGGAGATTGATTTCAACCATTAGAGATTGATGTCAACCCTTGGAGAGTTCCATAGATGTTGTACAATTGATTGACATTTGTATGATCGAGATTGATGGTGAGTTAGTTGGGTACATTTTGTGTAGTCTACATATAGCCCCAAAGGTGTGGTTATGGGACCTGAAGTTAATTAAGGAATAACAACATGAAGGATAGTCAAATTGTAGGTAAGATCCTCATATATGGATATTACTTTTTGTGTCATTTTTAGTGATATGTGAAACTCCACGTGGTTCCTCACGATTAGGGAGATTTCCCTTGTAAAGTTGGAAGCCCCGAAGAGTGCTCAAGAAGCTCCTAGTTGGTTACAAGTCCTTAATGAAAGGGTAAAGTTGTTGTAACAAGAAAAAACTAGAAGCCCTAAATTATGGAGAGGAGTTATCTAGCACAAGTATATAAACACCTCAAGGAGTCATTCACAAAGACACTCACACACTTACAATTGAATATCTATCTTTTGTTTGGTATGGTGTAGTATTGTGATCTTTTGACAAGTCCATGATGGATTTTTTTTGAGGTTATGAAGGAAGGTCAAATTTGAAAGTCTTCGGGTTGCAACAAGCTTTAGTAACCCTAGTTTATGAGGTATCTGCTAGTTATAGGTCAGCAAGGTGTGGATGTTCGCGGGATGTAGTGGAGGAAAGGATGGATATTCACGAGCTATTGAAGAGCAAGTCACGTATATGTAAAAGGACCTTTGAAAGGTAGTGAAGGGATGTTGGTACCAAGATGTTGAGGACCATGGAAGAGTTACAGATCAATCTACAATACAATAGGTCAAATACAGGATTAGAGGTAAGTTTCAAGGGTTATGGTTATGGTGTTATGATACATGCATGATGACGATAGTATATGATATGGTTCATCTTGGTGATTCTTTTTTTTGTAAATAAAAAGGTTTTATTTCCTCAAAAAATAGTTGTGATTGTACATATCAAACCCTGTTCGAGGGGCTCCTACTTGTTTCGAAAAACTAGTGGAAACTGAAATAGATGGCACCCTTTTGTTCTGGTTGGAAAAAAAGAAAAAATCCCCACATGTTCTGCCAAACATTTGGAAACCAGAATAGGTAGCAGAATAGTATTGAGACAAAGTTGTCTGAACATGCAACAATAAGTTTAAACAAAACATGGGGCATAAAATATGGATAGAGAATAAAACAAGAAATATGAACCAGAATACAAAAAATCATTGTTTTTTTGCAAAAGAAGTGCATAGAGCTTAAAGGATTATTCATCAAAAGAGGCGTTAAAACCTGCACTATCCTGAGTGTCGTTGTGAGGAGTGAAGACGTATGGTTGTGTTTAGATTGGGAAACGTTGTTGGATTTGTGAGATCGAGAGGGATTCAAACTAGATGTCAAGTCTATTTTTGAGTAGAGTATGCCTATGGAGCTGCTCCATCATGTCGCTTCTCATCCTGAAGATTAGATCCAGATGTTTTGGCACCAGGAAGAAAATAGAGTGTGAATCTCGGGCCATGGAAGAGGTGGGCAATGGAGGCTCAATAGGGTGGTCAGCCAAAGGATTTTCTTCTTGGATTATACAAGTCTCTCCCTCCATGCAGACATTGTAATAGGAGCAGTGATACTAGTGCTAGGCTGGTCTTGGGGGGTCTGGGACTGTGTAGAGGAGGGAATCCGGTGACACCGTAATTGGTTCTTCTTGAATTTATTCCTCTACATAAGCCTATGGAGGTGGATTTGGCTCCTTATCCCAATGAATAATTGCGGTCGAAGAAGCCTAGGAAATCTTTCGGAGGTGCCTCACCTTGGCTGCATAAGTATACCAAGAAGGTCCACTCTTAGGCTTTCCACACTCTCGAGGAATGGTGGTTAATGAAATTCAGACTGAACTTAATTGAAGAAAGCATAGAGCTGGGAAAGTGAAAGGAGCAAAGCACGAATGCCAAAACCGATCCAAGTGTAATGGGCCATAACAAACCTAGAGAAAATGAAGGAGTTCTAGGGGAGTTGAGATGACCTTGCACATGCCTAATGTACCCATTTTCGTCCATCCTCCATGGTGCATTGAGAGATCTATTAAACTTGCATGAGGGAACTTTCCATCCTGCCCAGGAGCGCATTGAATTCTATCCTCCATCCGGGATTTGAAGGTGAGGGTGGAAGAAGGATTTATAAATGGAATGGGCTGCATGTGATCAATGTGACACCCCATCCAAAGGGAGGCAGTCTCTTTGGGATATATCCATACATTGGCATAACAATGAGGGCGCTGGGGATATTTGAGCATCCAGTTGAATTGTCTCCTCCTTTGAGGCCACTCCCTCGTTAGCTAGGCAATCTATTATGTTGTTTGATTATGTTTTCACATGTGAAGGGATTATAGTGAGGTTGGGTTGAAGGAGGGATCTAAATTCCTCCAGCAGTCCCAGAAGTCTCCAGCTTGGGGAGAATTTCAGGGGATGAGAGCCATGGATGATTTTTGAGACAAGATGGATTGTCACCTAGGAGTCCCCTTCCATGATGAGCTGATGGATGTTGTGACTAATTTCTAGTTTTATTCCCTTGGTAAGACTCCAAAGTTCTACTACATTGTTTGTGTTGAGCCCCAAGTAGCCCATTGTGATATGTAGAATCCATCCTATGCTATATTGTAGAAATTTTGCAAAGATGACTGGTCCAGGATTTCCCTTTGAGGAGTAATCGAAATTTAATTTTACAAAGACTTGNGGTGGGGGGTGGCCTGGGAGGTTCATTTTCCATGCTGATATGATGAGACTTTCTGAAGGATTGAATTGCATATCATCTTGTGTCCAGGGCTTAGTTATAATTGTTTCCTAAAAGAGGGTGAGGATCTTTTCCCAAGTAGTGGGGGAGGAAGAGGAAAGGGAGTGGAAGATTATTTTGTTTCTCTCTTTCCATATTTTCCACACTATGAATCCTAGTATCAATTTCTATATGTGATATAAAATTGGGTTTTTGTATGTGATTGAGTCCCAGTTTTCAATAGTGCTAACAATACTTGCTATATTTCTGTTGGAGTGACGCATTATTTTCACTGCCATGTCCCAGATTACTCCACTGTGAGAGCATTGATTTAATATGTGTTCCAATGTTTCCTCCTATTGTTGGTAGAGGAGGCATATCGAAGGTCCTAAAAATCCTCTCTTCTGGAGTTTATCCCATGAGTATGAGATTCTGGGCAATTAGCCAAAGGAAAATGGAGATTTTCGGCCAGAATTTGGGATTCCAAATTTTACCTTAGATGTGCTCTTTCGGTTGCATGTGGTAACTTTTATGAAGGTGGTAGGATTTTTTTATCGAGAAGTTTCTTGTTGGTGAGTGTCCCCACCTGAGGATGTATGGTTATTCACTGATGTGAATCTTCCACTGCGAGGCCACATCACACCAAGGTTGTGTATTGCTATCTTCTTATATGTTGAGTTCATGGGGCTGAATCTTCCATATGCGCCAGGGGTGTTGAGAAGAATTTTCCTTCCAAAGGTTCTTTACATGTAATGTATCCCTGAATTGCATTTGTTGGTGTAGGGGGCTTAGCTCTTCCATTGAGTGAAATGGTGGAAATTTCTACTAGGAGTCTTGCCAGAATAAGGACAACTCTCTTTTTCGTATCTCCCAAAAGGAATGTTTCTGTATGAGAGGGAAATTTCACCAAGATGCATTCCATATATTGGATCCTCAAATCATATCATTTAGTCTGACAAGGAGGTCCTCATTGGTGGTAGGTGCATATTTGAGCCTCCAAAGTTTATCCCATAACTTCGTGAGGTGTTTGAGCCAACGCCACCAAAGTTTTTCTGCCATTATGTGATTGAGATTTCTTGGATCCCTTGGGCCCAGTCCACCTCTTGATTCAGGCCTAGATATTTTATCCCAACCTACTAGAGCCCATTTCTTGATTGGGTGGTGACCATGCCAGAGGAAATTTCATTGGAGTATTATGATGGCTTTTATAACTGACTGTGGTGCTACCAAGGCTATAAATAAGTATGTTGGTAGAGCTTGAAGCATAGATTTCAGAAGGACTAGCCGGGATGCAAGGTTAAGAGAGAGAAAGGTCCAGTTATTTAGATGGTTAGAGATGGATATCAGGAGGATATCCCAAGAGATGCTATCAGTGGTTTCCCGCATGAGGGGGATACTGATATAATTGGACAGAAGGGAGCTCTTGGGGATACCCAAAAGTATGGAGATGTGGTTTTGGATCATGAGTGGGGTATTGAAGAGGAAAATATGTGAATTACCAGGTTTAGGGAGGTTCCCGAAGCTTCTACAAATTCTGTGAGTATGGTATTGAGCATGTTATCCTCATGGACGATGGGAGTTTTCATCAGCAAGGTGTCGTCCATGAACCAAATGTGGGAATTTGTCGGCTAGATATTGTGAAGGGGTAGGCCTTTGAGGGAACCATCCTCAATTGAGGCATTGATGTAACGACCTAGGCCTTCATCCATTATGACAAATGGGAAAGGGGGCCCCCCTGACAGATGCCTATGGTGGGGGAGAAGGGATGGGAGGGCACTCCATTAAAAAGAATGGAGAATAAAGATGAGGAAGTGATTTGCATGATCCAATCTATACAAGCTATATCAAATCCATACTCCTCAAGGAGGAGTGCATGTATTGCCAACTTATTCTATGAAAATATTTTGAGAGATCAAGTTTGATGATCATACCTAGGGTACGATTTGATTTGAGTGAGTGTATTACCTCATGTGCAAGGATGAAACTATCCATGATCTAGCTCCCCTTGACATAGCATGATTGTTCCTTGGAAATGATGAAGGGAAACACCAGTTTGAGTCGTAGATCTATTACCTTCGTGATGATTTTGTAGATTATATTGTAGAGGGAAATGGGTCAGAACTTATTTGGATGGCTTACCCTCTCTTCCTTTGGGATTAATGTGAGGAAAGTGGCATTGAAGGTTGAGAGGACTTGTCCAGATATTCGATATTCCTCTACTACTTTCCATAATTCTTCCCTGATCATCGACAAACAATAGTGAAAAAAGTATGTTGTAAAGCCATCCGACCTCGGGGCTTTGCCTAGTGGAATTTATTTAACTCCTTGATCAACTTCTTCTTTTGTGATCGACTGCATTAGTGTTTCATTCTATTCCTTTTTGATGAGGGAATGGATGTGCCTGATTATCTTACTTATAGCCGATGTTCTATCCCTTAGGGGTTCCGATAGAAGGTCTTTGTAGTAGTGTACCAGTTCATCTTATATGATTGTGTTAGCACATAATCTTGTATGTGAGGTTTTTTCTTACAAAGTGTCCCCTTCGGTGAAAAAGTGGCAAAGAATGGGTCAAAAACCCACTTATCCTAAGTCAGGGGTGCATAAGCGCTCTGGATTATGCAACACGTAGATCTGGGCAGTCAGAATATGCGTGCCCAGATCTTTGGTCCATATTTAATTCTAGACCCCCCCGTCATTCTACCTTTAATGGGTGGGGGGGGTCCGATATGATAGTTTTCCCATGCGCGGATCTGAAGTATCAGGAGAGCTGCACCCAAATCTATGTTTGAGGTCCCATTCCGGACCCCCTCCCTCTGCTGTTCTACCTTTAATGATGGGGGGGTCTGATATGGGTGGTTTTTTAGTGTGGAACCCTTTTCTATCATGGCGCCTCCTCCTTGTGTCACCCCCCTCCTCTTGCCACTTGTGTTCCACTAGGCCTCATGTCCATCAGTCACATCACTCATTTCCCCCTTGTCTCGTTAGGAAACAGTCGCCTTCCACTCACCCGCGTGGCATATCATTTTCCTTTTCACTCCCTCTTGTCTTCCCACACTTGCCCCTCTCCCTATCACATCATCCCGTCATAGGAGACATGTTCCCCTTTGAAAAATCACATTCCACCACCGTATCTCCATGGCCCCCACAAGATCTGCCACATTCGTCCTCCGGCCTCTCCTCGTCTCACTTCCATATCTAATATGCCAAATCATCCATGTCTAGTCACCACTCATCCGTCACTCCCCGTCAGGTCCCCCAGTTATCACGTTCGCCTCCACATCTTACCATGAAATCATTTAGCAGATCGAGGTGGAAGCATGAGAAGCCTCCATGTCCCAAAGGTGCAGAGTTGACTGGGGTTGTTTCTGATCCCAAGGAAGCAATTATTGGAATGGTTGGTGGTGGGTGGACATCTCTTCCACCATAAATGGAAAATCCAGGAGAGGACTATCAACTTGTCAACTCCTTGCAGGCTCATTCTAGAACATGGTGGTGTCTGACCAAAGTGCACAGTGGCTCAAAGGCTGCATGCATAGTCTGCAAGTAAACATACAGACATAATGCCTTCAATGCAGTAATTCAAAGCTCTTGCTGGGATTTGCTCCAAGTATATGAAGGAATTTTTTCCATTTTTGTATCTATCGATGGTTGAGCTATGCTCCCGAATTGTAAAACTTTAACGAAATTTCTGGTTCTCTGGTTATGAGTTGTATCTAAGACCTCCTATTTAATGAAAGTTAGCTTCTCTCCATCTCTCTATAAGATTTGTTTTAATACACTCGGAATTGGCAGGTTCAGTCGAGGGCGATTATGTTGTGTGATGTATGTTTGATCATGACAACGTTTTCACCAGTTTGAAATCAATCTTCTGTGTCTTTTTCTTCCTCTTACCCTGAGTATCTCATTGAAAGATTCAAGAGAGATTTTACAGTAGCCACCGTGATGTAGGTATGATCACTGTGTTACTGTAACTGTGTCATCATGACACATTTCAGTGTTTGTTCGTTCTTCTATAGGCTATTGGAAGTTTGATTCCTACAACAAACCTTTGCAGTTTCTCTCTGAAGTATTCCTCCTACTCACCCTTATTACAACTTACTGACTGAAGTTAGATCAAGACCTCACTTGCTTGTGCATAGCCTGGCTCAGGATTCTGAGTTAAAATGATATTCTTTTGGGTCTACATCCATTTGATCATCCTTTTATATACCAATAGTGACATAAAACTAATGGGCATCAGGCTCTACTCCTGATGCAATCCAAGAGTGACTTCTGACGCTAACATTTCTGGCATCGTTGCCGAGGATGAAGTTGAAGATTTTTCCCGTAACTGAACGACATTGAGCCTCTAATTTTGAAGGTGCATCAAGCATCAAAGCCCTTGAAGATTACTATTGTGCACCTGGCGACTCCATTGTGATGACTCCACTATGGCGAAAATACTATTTCAGTTGTGGCTTCCAGAGGCAGACACACACAGTCTACTCCAAAGCTGCCTTTAGCAACACCTAAATCTGATCCAAAGAATCTTATCAGAAAGGTAAAGGCCCTCAAGGAAGGAACTTCTACTGTTGAACTAGGTATTTCTGATATTTCTCATTGCCCTCTGTTAGAAACTCCAATTCCTTCTTCTTAGTTTCCTAGCAGACCCTTTACTGAAGTTTCCCATTTCCTGAATTTTGGGAGTGTTCCTGCTGATTTTTCTTCCCCTTGTCTTGCATTGGAGGGAGAAAATCTTGTCACTCCTATATCCCCTAACATCAAAGCCTGGTCTAGACCTAGTAACTTAAGAAAGTTTCCTACCGCGGGCTTTAACACCCCTCCTACGGTTACTGTTGTTGTTGCGGTGTTAACCCAACCCTCTGCTCCTTTAAGCCATGTAGCCTTTTCTTCAAATACTATGTTGTTCCCTTTTCCTCCTATAAGTTCAACTCCTCTCTCCCCTTTTCAATCCTCGTCTCCTCCTAATTCTCCTCCACCTAATATCCCTATGGCAGGAGCCAATCCCCCTGGTAAAAGAATGGATGCCATAGTGACTGCTAGATATTCCCCTCTAGTCCTACCTCAACTAATCAATTCTCTCCCTGCTGGATATTACTTGAAATATATGCCTAAATTCACTAGAGAAGAAGACATAACTGCTAAAGAGCACCTTGCTTCCTTTTACAGTTATGTAGACAAATTGAACATTGAAAATGAAGATGTCTGGATGAGAGTCTTTGTTCATAGCCTTGGCGGTGAGGTTAGAAAATGGTTTAGGGGACTGACCCCTAGATCTATTGTTGGGATTGAGGCTCTAGATAACTCCTTCTTGAGACAGTGGGGAGGTAAAAAAGATTTCATGTATCACATGACAAAATTTGGGTCCTTGAAGAAGAAGGAAGGAGAGTCTGTCTCTAACTTCTCCAAAAGATTCAATAATATACCTGCTGAGATGAAACCCTCAGAAGCCTCTATCAAAATCACTTATGCTAGTGATTTTGACCCCAAATTTTGCCTCCTACTTAGAGAAAGAAGAGACACTTCCCTAGCTAGCATGCAAGATGCAGCCTTGGAAGTAGAATCAAATGTGCTGGCAGTTAACAGGCTCAGAAGTAAATATGAGAAAGACAAAGGAAGAGGTAAATCTGAGGCATCAACCTCTGGTTCTTTTGCAGCTCACCCTCAGGTGGATGAATTGAAAAAGATGGTGAATACTTGTTGATGGGAAAATTTGACATGCTGTCAACTGGAAGAATAGATCCGATCCGGGGTTGTCTAAATAACCCAAGCCGTTTGGTGTAACCTATTCTAATGGGTTTAATGGATCCATTAGCCAACTAGGGTCCTAAAGATAGAAAAATAAAATAAACTAACTAAAGAAAAGATTCTACCAATCGACACAATAATTACAAATATTTATCTAAGAATGTGAATATACAAATGATTATGAACAAATTATATACAGTTTACAAGATTTACATGAAATCTTGCGAAAATGATTGTTTGATAAGGTTTTTGAATCAAATATGAACAACACTTCTTTTTGTATTTTTTTTTAAAGATATTAAACAAATAAATACTAAATGAATACGATTGAAATAATGACACAAAACAGTCAAATCTAATTAATGTGATCATTGTTTCACTCATAAACAACTTAACTAAATAACACACATAATAACCTGTCGTTGATCAACGAAACTGATATTATCTTTCTGTGTTGTATGAGCTCCTTCCTGTACTGTTGTTAAGGGAAACCTATAACAAAACAATACTAGCACTTTCAGAATACATTCAAAGAAGTATTTGATATTGGAGT
>JASDQU010108475.1:4921-19984 GCA_032191745.1 Picea mariana | reverse complement strand
CACAGAAGCGATATATGAAATAGCAACAGAAATAGCACTTGATTCAGATAGCAATGTTCACAGGCCTCTTCGAGGGGGCAACCTCCAATCGAGCAGCGCTCTGTTACAATAATATCCAAGCTAGGGTTCTCAATACCCTCGACTCCTATTTATACTAAAAAGAAGCATCTAGAGGCAGATCCTTCTAGAAGCGGAAGCTTCTATTAGGTCTTCTTACATCCGCCTTATTCTATTTTATTGAAAGGTCTTATTAATATTGACCTTTATTACATCCGAATACATTGATCTACCTATGTGCGGGTTAGGACCTTAAGAGATACTGATTCACCCCCCTCTCAGTATCAACAATTGATATGCTAAACAAACATTTCCATTGTTTTTTCACTTTTTCATCACAAACAATGAAATGCATTCCTAGACTTATAGGAAGGTCAAAATCCCTATTTCAAAATGCATGAGAGTTCTTTGGAACATTAAGTATATACATGTTCTATTACAATTTCAATTTCAATTTGGAGAAATATTGGTAAATGCTTACTCCATCATAACACTCTTTCACAACTTTTATGATCATCTTGGACCTTTTTCTTACTTGTAAAAAAAACATATTTTCTATGATTTTTAGTTTCCATCATTGGGATATCAACAATTTCCCCTTCATTTTTTTATATTTCACCTCTCTTTCATGCCTTGTTTCTTTAGGATGAAACACCTATTTTACTATGAATCATAGTTTTCATCATTGGGATATCAAAAACAATAAGCCTATTCACTTCTTTTGCTTCACTAATATGCCCCACCTCATTTATTGAGAATGAAACATAAATTTTACTATGATTTTAATATTCCATCATAAGGATGCCAACAATACCTTCCCCTTGGTTTCTTGTGTTCTAGCACTCTATCCTACTTCTATTCTTGAGGATGTAATATCCAAAGTTTTACTATTTTTATTAACAAACATAATGTGTTATTTGTTGAACAATTGGTTTTCATTGATGCCAACCCTTGGAAAGTTATCTTGGAGATTGATTTCAACCATTAGAGATTGATGTCAACCCTTGGAGAGGTCCATAGATGTTGTACAATTGATTGACATTTGTATGATCGAGATTGATGGTGAGTTAGTTGGGTACATTTGATGTAGTCTACATATAGCCCCAAAGGTGTGGTTATGGGACCTGAAGTTAATTAAGGAATAATGACATGAAGGATAGTGAAATTGTAGGTAAGACCCTCATATATGGATATTACTTTTTGTGTCATTTTTAGTGATATGTGAAACTCCACGTGGTTCCTCACAATTAGGGATATTTCCTTTGTAAAGTTGGAATCCCCAAAGAGTGCTCAAGAAGCTCCTAGTTGGTTACAAGTCCTTAATGAAAGGGTAAAGTTGTTGTAACAAGAAAAAACTAGAAGCCCTAAATTAAGGAGAGGAGTTATCTAGCACAAGTATATAAACACCTCAAGGAGTCATTCACAAAGACACTCACATACTTACAATTGAATATCTATCTTTTGTTTCTTATGGTGTAGTATTGTGATCTTTTGACAATTCCGTGATGTATTTTTTTTGAGGTTATGAAGGAAGGTCGAATGTGAAAGTCTTCAGGTTGCGACAAGCTTCAGTAACCCTAGTTTATGTGGTATCTGCTAGTTACAGGTCAGTAAGGTGCGGATGTTCGTGGGATGTAGTGGAGGAAAGGATGGATATTCACGAGCTATAGAGGAGCAAGTCGCGTATATGTAAAAGGAACTACACTATCTATGTAAAGGATTATTCATCAAAAGAGCCATTAAAACCTGCACTATCCTGAGTGTCGTTGCGAGGAGTGAAGACGTATGGTTGTGTGTAGATTGGGAAACATTGTTGGATTTGTGAGATCGAGAGGGATTTAAACTGGATTTCAAGTCTGTTTATGAGTAGAGTATGCCTATGGAGTTGCTCCATCATGTCCCTTTGCATCTTGAATATTATATCCAGATGTTTTGGCACTAGGAAGAAAATAGAGTGTGAATCTCGGGCCATGGAAGAGGTGGGCAATGGAGGCTCAATAGGGTGGTCATCCAAAGGATTTTCTTCTTGGATTATACAAGTCTCTCCCTCCATGCAGACGTTGTAATAGGAGCAGGGACACTAGTGCTAGGTCGGTCTTGGGGGTCTGGGACTGTGTAGAGGAGGGAATTCAGTGACACGGTAATTGGTTCTTCTGTAATTTCTTCCTCCACATAGGGCTATGGAGGTGGATTTGGCTCCTTATCCCAATGAATAATTGCGGTCGAAGAAGCCTAGGAAAGATTTCAGAGGTGCCTCACCTTGGCTGCATAAGTATACCAAGAAGGCCCACTCTTAGGCTTTCCACACTCTCGAGGAATGGTGGTTAATGAAAATCAGACTGAACTTAATTGAAGAAAGCATAGAGCTGGGAAAGTGAAAGGAGAAAAGCACTAATGCCAAAACCGATTCGAGTGTAATAAGCCATAACAAACCTAGATAAAATGAAGGAGTTTTAGGGGAGCTGAGGTGACTTTGCACATGCCTAATGTACCCATTTTTGTCCATCCTCCATGGTGCATTGAGAGATCTATTAAACCTGCATGAGGGAACTTTCCATCTTGCCTAGGAGCGCATTGAATGCTATCCTCCATCTGAGATTTGAAGGTGAGGGTGGCAGAAGGATTCATAAATGGAATGGGCTGCATGTGATCAATGTGACACCCCATCCAGAGGGGGACAGTCTCTTTGGGATATATCCATACATTGGCATAACAACGAGGGGGCTGGGGATATTTGAGCATCTAGTTGAATCGTCTCCTCCTTTGAGGCCACTCCCTCGTTAGCTAGGCGATCTATTATGTTTGATTAGGTTTTCACATGTGAAGGGATTACAATGAGGTTGGGTTGAAGGAGGGATCTAAATTTCTCTAGCAGTCCCAGGAGTCTCCAGTTTGGGAAGAATTTTAGGGGGTGGGAGCCATGGATGATTTTTGAGACAAGCTGGATTGTCACCTAAGAGTCCCCTTCCATGATGAGCTGATGGATGTTGTGACTAATTTCTAGTTTTATTCCCTTGGTAAGACTCCAAACTTCTACTAAATTGTTTGTGTTGAGCCCCAAGTAGCCCATTGTGATATGTAGAATCCATCCTATGCTATATTGGAGAAATTTTGCAAAGCTGTCTGGTCCAGGATTTCCCTTTGAGGAGTCATCAAAATTCAATTTTACAAAGACTTGAGGGGGAGGGGACCAAGAGAGAGGTATTTAAGAGAGGTTGGCTGGACGAGGGCGGGCTTGGTGGGGGGTGGCCCAGGAGGTTTATTTTCCATGATGATATGATGAGACTTTCTGAAGGATTGAATTGCATATCATCTTATGTCCAGGGCTCAGTTCTAATTGTTTCCTAAAATAGGGTGAGGATCTTTTCCAAAATAATGGGGGAGGAAGACGAAAGGGACTGGAAGATTATTTTGTTTCTCTCTTTCCATATTTTCCACACTATGAATCCTAGTATCAATTTCCATATGTGATATAAAATTGGGTTTTGGTATGTGATTGAGTCCCAGTTTTCAATAGTGCTAACAATACTTGCTATATTTATGTTGGAGTGATGCATTATTTGCACTGCCATGTCCCAGATTACTCCATTGTGAGAGCATTGATTTAAGATGTGTTCCATTGTTTCCTCCTATTGTTGGTAGAGGAGGCATATCGAAGGTCCCAAAAATCCTCTCTTCTGGAGTTTATCCTAGGTGAGTATGTGATTCTGGGCAATTAGCCAAAGGAAAATGGATATTTTCGGCCAGAATTTGGGATTCCAAATTTTACCTTAGATGTGCTCTTTTGGTTGCATGTGGTATTTTTTTTGAAGGTGGTAGGATTTTTTTATCGAGAAGTTTCTTTTTGGTGAGTTTCCCCACCTGAGGATGTATGGTTCTTCACTGATGTGAATCTTCCGCTGCGAGGCCAAATCACACCAAGGTTGTGTATTGCTATCTTCTTATATGTTGAGTTCATGGGGCTAAATCTTCCATATGCGCCAGGGGTGTTGAGAAGAATTTTCCTTCCAAAGGTTCTTTACATGTAATGTATCCCTGAATTGCATTTGTTGGTGTAGGGGGCTTAGCTCTTCCATTGAGTGAAATGGTGGAAATTTCTACTAGGAGTCTTGCCAGAATAAGGACAACTCTCTTTTTCGTATCTCCCAAAAGGAATGTTTCTGTATGAGAGGGAAATTTCACCAAGCTGCATTCCATATATTGGATCCTCAAATCATATCATTTAGTCTGACAAGGAGGTCCTCATTAGTGGTAGGTGCATATTTGAGCCTCCAAAGTTTATCCCATAACTTCGTGAGGTGTTTGAGCCAATGCCACCAAAGTTTTTCCCCCATTATGTGATTGAGCTTTCTTGGATCCCTTAGGCCCAGTCCACCTCTTGATTCAGGCCTAGATATTTTATCCCAACCTACTAGAGCCCCTTTCTTGACTGGGTGGTGACCATGCTAGAGGAAATTTCATTGGAGTCTTATGATGGCTTTTATAACTGACTACGATGCTACCAAGGCTATAAATAGGTATGTTGGTAGAGCTTGAAGCACGAATTTCAGAAGGACTAGCTAGGATGCAAGGTTAAGAGAGAGAAAGGTCCAATTATTTAGATGGTTAGAGATGGATATTAGGAGGATATCCCAAGAGATGCTATGAGTGGTTTTCCCCATGAGGGGGCTACTGAGATAATTGGACAGAAGAGAGCTCTTGGGGATACCCAGAAGTCTGGAGATGTGGGTTTGGATCATGAATGGGGTATTGAAGAAGAAAATATGTGACTTGTCCAGGGTTAGGGAGGTTCCCAAAGCTTCTGCAAATTTCGTGAGTATGGTATTGAGCTTGTTATCCTCATGGATGGTGGGAGTTTTCATCAGCAAGGTGTTGTCCATGAACCAAATATGGGAAGTTGTCAGCTAGAGATTGTGAAGGGGTATGCCTTTGAGGGAACCATCCTCAATTGATGCATTGATGTAACGACCTAGGCCTTCATCCATTATGACAAATGGGAAAGGGGGTCCCCCTGACAGATGCCTATGGTGGGGGAGAAGGGCTGGGAGGGCACTCCATTAACCAAAATGGAGAATAAGGATGAGGAAGTGAGCTGCATGATCCAATATATACAAGCTGTATCAAATCCATAAGCCTCAAGGAGGGAGTGCATGTATTGCCAACTTATTCTATGAAAATATTTTGAGAGATCAAGTTTGATGAGCATACCTAGGGTACGAGTTTATTTGAGTGAGTGTATTACCTCATGTGTAAGGATGAAACTGTCCATGATCTGGCTCCCCTCCACATAGCATGATTTTTCCTTGGAAATGATGAAGGGAAACACTAGTTTGAGTCATAGATCTATTACCTTTGTGATGATTTTGTAGATTATATTGTATAGGGAAATGGGTCAGAACTTATTTGGATGGCTTACCCTCTCTTCCTTTGGGATTAATGTGAGGAAAGTGGCGTTGAAGGTCGAGAGGACTTGTCCAGATATTCGATATTCCTCTACTACTTTCCATACTTCTTCCCTGATCATCGACAAACAATAGTGAAAAAAGTATGTTGTAAAGCCATCCAACCTCAGGGCTTTGCCTAGTGGAATTTATTTAACTCCTTGATAAACTTCTTCTTTTGTGATCGACTGCATTAGTGTTTCATTCTATTCCTTTTTGATGAGGGAATGGATGTGCCTGATTATCTTACTTATGGCCGACCTTCTATCCCTTAGGGGTTCTGATAGGAGGTCTTTGTAGTAGTGTACCAATTCATCTTATATGATTGTGTTAGCACATAATCTTGTATGCAAGGTGTTTTCTTACAAAGTGTCCCCTTCGGTGAAAAAGTGGCAAAGAATGGGTCAAAAACCCACTTATCATAAGTTGAGGGTGCATAAGCACTCTAGATTATGCAGCACGTAGATCTGGGCAATCAGGATATGCATGCCCAGATCTTCGGTCCATATTCAATTCTAGACCCCCCTGTCATTCTACCTTTAATGGGTGGGGGGGGTCTGATATGATAGTTTTCCCATGCACGGATTTGAAGGGTCAGGCGAGCCGTGCCCAGATCTATGTTTGAGGTCCCATTCTAGACCCCCCCCCCCCTGTCGTTCTACCTTTAATGATGGGGTGGGTTTGATATGGGTGGTTTTTTAGTGCAGGCCCCTTTTCTATCATGGTGCCTCCTCCTTATGTCACCCCCCTCCTCTTGCCACTTGTGTTCCACTAGGCCTCATGTCCACCAGTCACATCACTCATTTCCCCCTTGTCTCATTAGGAAACAGTTGCCTTCCACTCACCCTCGTGGCATATCAATTTCCTTTTCACTCCCTCTTGTCTTCCCACACTTTCCCCTCTCCCTATCACGTCGTCCAATCATAGGAGATGTGTTCCCCTTTGACAAATCACATCCCAGCACCGTATCTCCATGGCCCCCACAAGATTTGCCACATTCGTCCTCTGGCCTCTCCTCCTCTCACTTCCACATTTAATATGCCAAATCATCCATGTCTAGTCACCGCTCATCCGTCACTCCCCGTCAAGTGCCCCAGTTATTGCATCTTCCTCCACGTCTTACCATGAAGCCATTTAGTAGATCGAGGTGGAAGCATGAGAAGCCTCCATGTCCCAAAGGTGCAGAGTTGACTGGGGCTATTTCCAATCCCAAGGAAGCAATTATTGGAACGGTTGGTGGTGGGTGGACATCGCTTCCACCATAAATGGAAAATCTAGGAGAGGACTATCAGCTTGTCAACTCCTTGCAGGCTCGTTCTAGAACATGGTGGTGTCTGACCAAAGTGCACGATGGCTCAGAGGTTGCATGCACAGTCTGCAAGTAAACATGCAGATAGAATGCCTTCAATGCAGTAACTCGAAGCTCCTACTAGGCTTTGCTCCAAGTATATGAAGGAATTTTTTCCATTTTTGTATCTATCAATGGTTGAGCTATGCTCCCAAATTGTAAAACTTTAACGAAATTTCTGGTTCTCTAGTTATGAGTTGTATCTGAGACCTCCTATTTAATGAAAGTTAGCTTCTCTCCATCTCTCTATAAGCTTTGTTTTAATACACTCGGAATTGGTAGGTCCAGTCAAGGGCGATTATGTTGTGTGATGTATGTTTGATCATGACAGTGTTTTCACCAGTTTGAAATCAATCTCCTGTGTCTTTTTCTTCCTCTTACCCTGAGTATCTCATTGAAAGATTCAAGAGAGCTGTTACAGTAGCCACCATGATGTAGGTATGATCACTGTGTTACTGTAACTGTGTCATCCTGACACATTTCAGTGTTTGTTCTTTCTTCTACGGGATGTTGGATGTTTGATTCCTACAACAGACCTTTGCAGTTTCTCTCTGAACTATTCCTCTTACTCACCCTTATTACAACTTACTAACTGAAGTTAGATCAAGACCTCACCTACTTGTGCATAGCCTGGCTCAGGATTCTGAGTTAAAACGATATTCTTTTGGGTCTACATCTATTCGATCACCCTTTTATATACCAATAGTGACATAAAACTAATGGGCATCAGGCTCTGCTCCTGACGCAATCTAGGAGTGACTTATGACGCTAACATTTCTGGCGTTGTTGCCGGGGATGAAGTTGAAGATTTTACCCGGAACTAAACGACGTTGAGCCTCTGATTTTAAAGGTGCATCAAGCATTACAGCCCTTGAAGATTGCTACTATGCACCTAGTGACTCCATTGTGATGACTCTACTATGGTGAAAATACTATTTCAGTTGTGGCTTCCAGAGGTAGACACACACAGTCTACTCCAAAGATGCCTTTAGCAACACCTGAATCCGATCCAAAGAATCTTATCAGAAAGGGAAAGGCCCTCAAGGAAGGAACTTCTACTGTTGAACTAGGTATTTCTGATAGTTCTCGTTGCCCTCTATTAGAAACTCCAATTCCTGCTTCTCAGTTTCCTAGCATACCCTTTACTGAAGTTTCCCATTTCCTAAATTTTGGGAGTGTTCCTGCTGAGTTTTCTTCCCCTGGTCTTGCATTGGAGGGAGAAAATTTTGTCACTCCTATCTCCCCTAACATCAAAGCCTGGTCTAGACCCAGGAACTTAAGAAAGTTTCCTACCCCGGGCTTTAACATCCCTCCTACGGTTACTGTTGTTGTTCCGGTGTTAACCCAACCCTCTGCTCCTTTAATCCCTGTAGCCTTTTCTTCAAATCCTCTGTTGTTCCCTTTTCCTCCTGGGAGTTCATCTCCTCTCTCCCCTTTTCAATCCCCGTCTTCTCCTAATTCTCCTCCACCTAATATCCCTATGGCAGGAGCCAATCCCCCTGGTAATAGAATGGATGCCATAGTGACTACTAGATATTCCCCTCTAGTCCTACCTCAACCAATCAATCCTCTCCCTGTTGGATATTACTTGAAATATATGCCTAAATTCACTAGAGAGGAAGACATAACTGCTGAAGAGCACCTTGCTTCCTTTTACAGTTATGCAGACAAACTGAACATTGAAAATGAAGATGTCTGGATGAGAGTCTTTGTCCATAGCCTTGACGGTGAGGTTATAAAATGGTTTAAGGGACTGACCCCTAGATCTATTTCTAGGATTGAGGCTCTCGATAATTCCTTCTTGAGATAGTGGGGAGATAAAAAAGATTTCATGTATCACATGACAAAATTTGGGTCCTTGAAGAAGAAGGAAGGAGAGTCTATCTCTAACTTCTCCAAAAGATTCAATAATATACCTGTTGAGATGAAACCCTCAGAAGCCTCTGCCAAAATCACTTATGCTAGTGATTTTGACCCCAATTTTTACCTCCTACTTCGAGAAAGAAGAGACACTTCCCTGGCTAACATGCAAGATGCAGCCTTGGAAGTAGAATCAAATGTGCTGGCAGTTAACAGGCTCAGAAGTAAATCTAAGAAAGACAAAGGAAGAGGGAAATCTAAGGCATCAAACTCTGGTTCTTCTGTAGCTCACCCTCAGGTGGATGAATTGACAAAGATGGTGAAGACTTGTTGATGGGCAAATTTGACATGCTGTCAACTGGAAGAATAGATCCGATCCGGGGTTGTCTAAATAACCGAAGCCATTTGGTGTAACCTATTCTGATGGGTTTAATGGCTCCGTTAGCCAACTAGGGTCCTAAAGATAGAAAAATAAAATAAACTAACTAAAGAAAAGATTCTAACAATCGACAAAATAATTACAAATATTTATCTAAGAATGTGAATATACAAATGATTATGAACAGTTTATATACAGTTTACAACATTTGCATGAAATCTTGCAAAAATGATTGTTTGATAAAGTTTTTGAATCAAATATGAACAACACTTCTTTTTGTCTTTTTTTTTTAAAGATATTAAATGAATAAATACTAAATGAATATGATTGAAACAATGATACAAAAACAGTCAAAGCTAATTAATGTGATCATTGTTTCATTCATAAACAACTTAACTAAATAACACACATAATAACTTGTTGTTGATCAACGAAATTGATATTATCTTTCTGTGTTGTATGAGCTCCTGCCTATACTGTTGTTAAGGGAAACCTATAACAAAAAAATACTAGCACTTCCATAATACATTCAAAGAAGTATTTGATACTGGAGTAAATTAATAACAACAGGAAGACAACTAATTAGAAATCGTGTGATCTTAAGATAATCAATATTTAAGAACGAAAGAAAACTCAATTCTGAGTATTGATATTATCCATCATTTAACATTAGAAATAAATTCCACAATAATCAAATGATCGATTGATCAGACATAAAAAATGGAACAAGAAATTATGGAGAGCATATAACATTTAACAATATGAAAACACCATATGATGACAAGCCAAAGCTAAAATAAACCATAATAATATTATCATAATATAACAGTAATGAAAGAACAAAATGGAATAAGCATCACACAGGTCTAAATCCAAAGATGAATTTCTTTCTCATATTCTTTCTCAAAATCACATGCCCATACTGTGGTCCTGGAAGATTTTTTTGGGATAATAGACTCTTAAAGATGGAAAAAATTAATTAAGACATAAATGATAGCAATTAATTATGTATTGATAAAAAAAACTAAAGATAATTTAAATCAATGCATAATCAATTATGAAAAGAATATGAAGATATTATAATGAAAATAAAACCATTTTACTGACAGGACAAAGGTCATTAAGCAACCTGGAATTCCATATTCTTCTATGAAAATACTCATCCATTCTCCCAAAGATTCCAACCATCCATTACTCCATTTGAAAACAAGAAAAGTTTACAAAAGAAATAATATACGAAAGAGAAAGGATAAAAATCCTTTTCTCAAATTCTTGGATCCCTTTGGCTCTGAACTTTCTCATATATTTATACTATGAATGAATAGTCTAGGCGTCACTATTAATTTTCACCACCTGAACTTTGCCTCATAAAAATACATCCATATCTCTCAAATAATGCATGTTTTTGGGAAAATCTCTACCACAAAGGTAAATGGGTCCATTTTGGTTCTCGATTTTCAACCGTTTCTTCAAATTCCTCACGGTTTGGCTACAATTAGTTCTGCAAAATCGCCTGTCTGATCTTGACGACTTTCCAAATTTTATCCGTTGTTGCTCATAAAATTATTTGTAGCAATCCAAAATTGTTTTTGGATCAATCATATTGAATGTATTTGGATAATAAAATCAAGCCATGATCAGATCCGTATCAAATATTTGATAATAGAAACCTGTGAAACAAAAAGAAACCTAAATTAATAACCTAAAAATTGTGAATAAAACAAATCTAGAAAAATAAAAAATGAATTTAAACTAACTATAACTTATAAACAAACAATGGTTATAATTTGCTTTCAAATATGATCTTAAAATTCTAGAAGCTTCAAGTTAATGGAGAAGAGAAAAATATTAATTTTGGTTTTTACAAAATCAAACAAATAATAGATAATTCTTTTATTATTATTATTTTGAAATGAGATGCAAAATGAAAAAAGAATTTAATTAATTAATATCACCAAATGATTTTATGAAAATGAGAAACCAACCAAGATATTATTTGATGAAGTATTGAACCCATTATTCAAAATAGTCAAACTTGATAATGAGCAAAAGAAAGAACACATAATCATAATTTAAACGAAAGTAAACAGTTGATAAAAATTAACGTTTTTGTTTAAATTGAGATTTTTGTGCTCGTTTCAAACTTTTGACATATACTCTTGTAATGAATGTCTCATACTATAGTGAATGTCTTAAGTTTGTTTCAAAGCAAGCCAAGGTATGGAACTATTTGAAAAGGTTGATTCTGTAGCTTATTATAATTATCAAGATTCTAATGGGGGCCCTTTAAATTTTGTGAAAATTTAGGGGGAGTTGTTGGGGCCCAACAAGACTCCGTCTGTAGAAATGGAGAAAATAAAAATGGAAGGGAAATAGACATACAGAAATCCTCAAAAAACTGACAATAGAGGAAACTTCAGGAGGCCTAACAACAATGTTCCTCAGATTATGCCAAGGGAACAAAGGAACATAGATAGGGATGATCAAAGGATTCAGACCCCCCTCCAGAATAACCTTGTCACTGATGAAGAGAGGGAAGAAGAGGAGCTTGACCTTGAAACTCACTATATTGAAGACACCTCCCCTTTTCCCCATTTGACTCAATCTGCATATGAAGAATCCCTTATGAACAGTCAAATAAATGAGCTGAGTAAAGGGGAGAAATCCCACCATAGCAGTTCTAACAAATACAATCTCAGATCAAAGAATAAAGAAGAGAATTCTGATCAGCCCCTCATAGTAGAAAAACTTGCTAAGCCTGTAGCAAACACTACCCGAGAAAAGAAAACTCAGAATCTCTCACCAACAACCAAAGAACCCGTCTCAGAGGTAAGGGAAATTCCTAAGCCTCCTTCCTCCTTTAGTTTCGAGCACGAAATTCAAAAGATCAGAACTCACGTACCCCTCTTAGAATTTTTTAAAAATGAAGATTTCAAAAGGTCCCTCTCCAAACTGTTGTTTTCTGAGCCACCTTAGCTTACCATAGACTCAGTAAATCTCCAAGATGAAAATCCAACAGTCATCCTAGGTCCCATGGTAGAAGACAAAGATGATTCATCCCCTCCTTTCTACATATCCTTGAACATAAATGATAAGGTGTTGCATAACTACCTAATGGATCTAGGGGCTTCCCATAACCTCATGCCCAAAACAATCATGGAATAATTGGGACTAGAAGTAACCAAGGCCTATCATGATTTGTGCTCTTTTGATTCAATGAGGGTGCAATGCCTTAGAGTCATCAAAGACCTGGTGGTGTCTTTATTTCAGCTGCGAATGAAGAGTGTGGTCATGGACATTGTGGTAGCTGATATTCCCCCCAAGTTTGGCATGTTGTTGTTAATATCTTGGATTAAAAATCTTGGAGGAACATTACAAATGGATCTCACATATGCCACTATTACAGTTTTTGGAGGAGAACACAGAAGATTATATAGAGAAGCTCAGTTGGCCTACATTGTCAGTGACGAAGAAGACCCCACTAACCATCCTATCTATGCACTTGACACAGATTTGGGGTCTAGTTTGTTACATCTTACTGATGCTCATGAAGTTCCTCTTGAATTTAGAAAGCAACCCTTGTCTGATCAGGAAATACCTCCTCCAACTACCTCTGTGTGGAAGATGTTCTTCGACAGAGCCTCTTCTAGTGAAGGTGTTGGTGCCAGAGTGATTTTTGTATTGCCTTGTCAGGAAACCATATCCCTGTCATACAAGCTAGAGTTTGAAACCACCAATAATGTTGCAGAATATGAAGCTCTTGTTTTAGTTTTAAGGGCTGCAAAAAAGATGGGAATTAAAGAGGTAGTAGTGTTCGGATATGCTGAGTCGATAGTCCAACAGGTTAGAAATTCTTATCGGGCTAAACATCCTTGACTCAGAAGTTACAAAAATGAGGTGTAGGACCTGATTGATAATTTCTTCTCAGCTTTCAACATTTCTTTTATTCCAAGAGAAGAAAATACTTTGGTTGATTCCCTAGCTGTCTCAGCTAGCCAGTTTAGGATACCTCTGCCACCTAGGATCAAATATGATGTTGAGATAAGATATAGGCTAGCTGTACCGGACAATATCAGGCATTGGAAGGTGTTTGAGGATGATCTTCAAATCATAAAATTCCTCGAGTCTGTTGATGAGTTATCTGCCTTGCACATTGATCAAGATCCTGATCCTAAAGGTGATCTTCACCCTGAGGTATTTTTAAATAAAATTTCTAATTACCGTATTGTTCAGTTGCCTAGAAATCACATTCCAAAGGGACTAGTTCCTTTAGAAAGATTGTTCGATGGGAATGATGTGGCAGTGAAGGGTGAGGCTTCAAATGGGGATGTTGATGTAACTAAATGCAATATTGAAATAGAGGAGGATCCTAAGTTTGTCAAGTTGTCAAGAATCCTATCAAAGGAGTAGAGAGACGAGTATGCCGAGTTATTAAAATAATTTGTTGATGTGTTCGCCTGGACCTATGAAGACCTCAAGACATATGACACAACTGTCATAGAACATAAGATCCCACTGAAAGAAGAAGCTAAGCCATTCAAGCAAAAGTTAAGACAGATTAATCTGATCTTGTTGCCTATCATGGAGAAAGAAGTAAAGAAGTTGTTAGATGCTCAAATCATAGTCCCTTTGAGATATTCTAAGTGGGTGGCTAATATGGTGCCAGTAAGAAAGAAGAGTGGAGAAATCAAACTTTGTGTTGATTTTAGGCACCTAAACAGAAGCTCCAGAAAGGACAATTACCCCCTACCTAAGATGGAGAACATATTGCAGAGGGTAACTGTTGCATCCAGGATATCCATGATTGATGGTTATCCTGGCTATAATCAGATATCAGTCCTTCCTGAGGATAGAGAATAAACAGCCTTTACCACTCCTTGGGGCACATTCATGTATGTCAAAATGCCTTTTGGATTAATGAATGCAGAAGCAACATTTCAGTGAGCCATGGACATAGCCTTCACTGGGGAGAAAGATCAGTTCATGGTGATGTATCTGGATGATGTCACTGTCTTCTCCAAATCTAATAAAGAACATTGTTGTCACTTAAGGAAGGTTTTCTTGAAATGCAGAAGGTTTGGCTTTTCCTTAAACCCCAAGAAATCTTTGTTTGCTATGGAGGAGGGGAAGATTTTAGGCCATATAGTATCAGTAGAGGGAGTGAGAATTGATCTCAGCGGGGTGAAGGCAATTCAGACCCTGTCACTTCCCAGATGCAAGAAAGAGGTCGAGTCTTTCCTAGGTAAAATTAATTTTCTGAGGAGGTTTGTCTCAAATTTTGTTGATTTGGTGAAGAACATCACAACCATGCTTAAAAAGGGAAATGAAGTAAAATGGATTGTTGAACCCACATAATCCTTTGTCCAAATAAAAAAGGCTTTGACTGAGGCACCTGTGCTGATCAATCCTGATTATTCCAAGGATTTCCTAATTTTTTATTTTTCTTCTTTTGATACAATAGCAGTAGTTCTATTACAGAAGAATGATGAAGGGTTGGAATAGCCCATTTCATTTTTTAGCAGGGCATTAAGAGATGTAGAGGTCAAATATGACATCATGTAGAAGCAATCCTATGCCTTGGTTAAGGCCCTTAAAGAATTCAGAGTCTGTGTCCTTCATTCAAAAACCATTGCATATGTTCCTTCAGCTTCTGTGAAGGACATTCTCGTTCATCCTGACATAGATGGGAAAAGAAGCAAGTAGATTACCAAGATCCTTGAGTTTGACCTAGAGATTAAGCCAACCAAGTTGGTTAAAGGGCAGGGCTTAGCCAAGTCGTTGGCTGAATCAAATTGCAAAGCCTTGGGGGTTAAATTCATCGATGGTTGCTTAGGAAATCAACAGGCTGAATTGTCTGATGGCAATCCTCAAGACAGTCCTCCACTAGCAGAGTGCACCTGGTATAGAGATATCATATATTTTTTGCTAGAATTAAATCCCCTTGATAAAATAGGGAAGAGTAAGGAAAGAGATTTAAA
>JASDQU010108474.1:86178-99167 GCA_032191745.1 Picea mariana | reverse complement strand
GCGTGCAGTAAGAGGACAGCAGGCGGATGCCCGCGCCCAGTGAGAAGTTAGGGCGCGGGTTACTTGTTTTGAAGGGTTTTTTGAGGAGTTACTCAGCATGGCTTTGGCTAAGAAGAGGCATGAGTTGGCCTGATGCCAGGTAAGCAGGGATAGTGCAATTTAGGGTTATAACAAACCTACTAGCTTGGAGGATACAATGTCGGATGCACAGTTGTTGGCCATTAGAAAGGTTGATGATCACTTCACCGAGATAGTTCAGTTCCTAGCAACAGGAATAACACCTCGTGAATACACAGTCATTCAGAAGAAACAAATGGTAGTGCGTGCTGCAGATTTTTCGCTTATAGCTGGAAAACTATATAAGATGGGACCTGATGAGATCCTGAGAAGATGTGTTATGGAGGTAGAACGACCAATAATTTTAGCAGAATCTCATGAAGGCATCACAGGAGGACACTATGCAGGAAAAGAAACAATGCAGAATGTTCTTAGAGCTGGCCTCTGGTGGCCCACTTTACACAGAGATGCTAAAGAATACTACAGAGCCTATGATGTATGGCAATGAGTTGGGAAACCTTCCAGAAGAGATGAAATGTCATTATCACCCTAGCTAACCTTAAAATAATTTGATAAATGGGCCATTGACTTCATGGGACCGATAAACCCACCAAGGAAGCGCACAGGAGCTAGATACATCATCACTGCGACAAAGTATTTGATCAGATGGGTAGAAGCATGAGTAGTTAAGAGCTGTAGTGCAACTACAGCTGCACGCTTCATATTTGATGATATCATAACTAGGTTTGTATTCCCAAAGATCCTCATGAGTGATCAAGGTACACATTTTATTAATAAGACTATTGAAGTCCTGACTTAGGAATTTGAAGTTCACCATCAGAAGAGCACCCCATACCACCCGCAGGTGAATGGTATGGTTGAAGCCTTCAACAAGATCTTGGTGACAACACTGACAACTGTCAACAATTTGCAGTGTAAACATATATGACTGGGATTTGAGAGTACCAGTAGTGTTATGAGCCTATAGAACCACTTGTAAGAAGCTGACAATGCAGACTCCCTTTAAGTTGGTTTATGGCCTAGAAGCAGTTGTACCCATGGAATATTTAGTTCCTAGCTAGAATTGCAACCTTTACAGATATGGATGACAATGGCGTTGTTCAAGAGAGGCTCGCACAGTTGGTCGAACTAGAAGAAGACAGATTTATTGCAGGATTTCATAAGCAGGTTCAGAAGGAATGAGAAAAGGCCTACCATGACAGGCATATCAAGAAGAAATAATTTAAGCAAGGAGATCTGGTATTGGTATACAATAGCAAGTTCATGAAGCATCCAGGGAAGTTCAGAACACATTGGATGGGGCCATATGAGGTTGCCTATTTTACAGAAGGAGGAGCTACGCAACTGAAGACTTTGAATGGGGAGTGGAAGGAAGGATTGGTGAATGGGAGCTGGTTGAAATTGTACTATGACAATCAATTGCCTCACATCTCTCGGTAAAAACAAAAGGAGAAGGGTCTAGGTACCAAGTATAGTTGAGACTTGGTACCAGACATAAGAAAGACATTTTTCACACAGGGTGGAGGAGTAGAGAAGAAAGCACAGGCTGCGCTGCTCAGTCTGAAGTCAAGTTACAACAAAAGATTTTGATCAGAGTGCCTTGGGACGAGTCACGGGTGAGTGTTGGGGGCTTGTTGGCCCTTGGTTATGGAAGAAAGTGAATATTATGGAAGAAAAGGAGAAACATGAAATTTGCAAAAGGAAGGTTGACTGAAATTAGGTCAAAGTGGTTAAATAAGAAGAAAAGATGGAGCAAAGTTCGAGAGAGCAAGCCATTAGATGAGGAGATCGAGGAAGACAGATCAACAAGGAAGGTGGATCGTGGACAACTCAACAAGTGAAAAAATCCACTGGTAGATGCTTTGGATAACCTCGCGGGAAGGAAGGAAAGATAGGCTGGCGAAGCCCTGAAAACGTGGGTCAAGTCGACCTAGAGTTTTAGACACCTAGGGTTTTGGTATCTAGGGTTTTGACACCTAGTTTTCAACCTAAGGATTTCGGTGAGCTATTTTAATGTATAAATAAAGGTCAAGAGGGCCTAGGATGGGTTCTTTCTGAGTTGGTTGTTGTGAATGTAGAGAGAGAAGTATTGTGATGTGAGAGCATTCGGTATTGTAAGATCTTCAGCTGGGGGCACAGGGAGGGGAGATAGAGAGAAGAGAGAAGGAGAGAAGATATGCAAGCTAAGAGCGCAGATAGAACTGTAAGCTTTCACCTAATATATTATAAAGAACAGTTCTGTGGACATAGCCCTAGGGAGAGGGTGAACCACGTATATCTTGTGTTGTGAGTGATTAATGTTGTGTTCTTTACTTTTGTTACTTTGATGATGCATTAGTATGTTAGATCTGATATATAACTATGTGAAGTAGGTTTATGCTTGGAAAGAATAATATGATCTCCGTGTGTGGTTTCCTTGATTGCACTTGCATTTCCTCTGGTTGTAGACACATGTGTCCTGCAACTCCCTATTGCTACTTTGGGTGAGACTAGATCTGCTTCGCAGGTGTTTCTGAAAGGGCCAGTAGTTAGGGCTTGTTGGTGCACTATTAGAGCTAAACCCTGGGTCTACCTTTGTGCCAACAGCTGATAAACTAGCATTGTTGTGTTGTTGGGAAAATTGTGAGAGCTTGATAGTTGGTTGTGTGTTAGAGTCTGCAGCTGGTTGGAAAATAGTTATTTGAAAATATAAGTTCTCTCTATGTTTTTTGTGTAATATATATACCATTGTGTATTTATTATCTCTGAGATGTATTTACATTGTGCATGACTGTTGTTATTGTTGTGCATGGCATGTTAGTCAATTATTTCATGATTTAACATGTTATTTTTAATTGCATGCATCACTCTCATGTTTCTTGATTGATCAAAGATTGGTAACAAAAATTTGAATTTTCTCAAGAAGGAAAATTTAGAGGTATCTAGGCAATGGGTACATTACAATTTGATTTTCAAAGTTATTTTGTGGTGATGTGACCCTGACTAGTGGTCTGGGCATGTCACAGATTGGTATCAGAGCACTGAATACAATGCTTAGGCTATATGAGCCATTTTATAGGTCATTTTGTGTAAGATCTGAGCCAAAAGTAATGTCGAGGGGTTGAGCATGGTGAAAATTGGCCATTAGGAGAATTGAAATTGGACACAATGAACTTAATTTCAAATTTCCATGGAAGAAATTTGAAATTTATGAAATTCTGGAAAATTTGGGTATTTTCTTAACATGATGTCAACATGACTTGGAGACCATGTGGAAGTGACATGGGAATGGTGGCTGGTGATGTGGAAGACACATGCACAGAGCAATATAACATATAACATAAACCACTGTCACATGGGAGATGAAGCAATTTTGGCTCGGGGCCCTATACCATGCGACACCATAGAGATCATGCCACTTGGAATGCAGTTTGGAATGTCGTGAAACAAGGGTTTGGTTAAACCTTGGGTAATTTTGGGATGCGACATGGCCCCTTCGCCATCGATCGTGCCAAATCTTAGCCATTGGATCTAGGGAACATGCAAGTTTGAGGGTGCCAAGGAAAAGTGTGGATTAGGAGCCAACCATCCATGTAACCTATGTATGGGTGCTAGGTGGAAGTTTGGACGGAGTAGAAGGGGACCCCGTCGATGACATGGGACAATTTGGTGGTGCCATGTGGCAACCAATATGGTGGCTCCATGTATTAATATTGTTTTATTGTCTTTATATATATATCAAAAGGGAGGTTGAAAAGAGGATGAAAACGCAAGCTAAGAATCTAAAGAGGGTGACATGGCATACCCTCTAGGTTCCATGTGGACCCATGTTGCCCCATCAACAAATTACCACATAGGAAAAACTACCCATTAGTTTCAAAAACAAGAAAAACAACCATTTACTTGTTTTGGCCATAATTAGAGATATTAAGTCATATTAAGATGGAACTTCTGGGTTTTTTCCGCAATAAGAAGTGCTACAAAATTGATAGAGAGGGCCAGAGTCCATTGCTGCTTGGATTTGCCAGAAATTGCAAAATAGCGTTTTTTTTTAAAGATCTAGGTCTAGATCAATGATAGAGCTCCTGATTAAGATGAAAATAACGGAGATAGTCCAGAAAGCATAGATGGAAATGACCCATGAAAGAATTGAATAAATTCTAAGAGGTTTGGAAGGAGGATGCTGAAATACGCCAAAAACCACTATTCCTGGCCACTTTTTAGGGATTTTTGGGATTTTTAGAGGAGGAAAAGTGATCTCAGATCACAAAATTGGAAAAAAATTATTTACTTGAAATTTTGAGTACTCATCAAGAAAGAATACTATAGTCCACTGAAGTTTTTACAGAAATGACAGATTAAGAGATAGCCATTTTTGCTAAAAATTCAGTCTTGGAAAAAATTGTAAAAAGGACAAAGTTGCAGATTCCAAATTGTTTTAGAATATTACTGGAGAAATATATGGAGAATATGAAGGTTGTTATGTGTTCACATCATGTTTATTATCATTTTCCTATAGAAAATTTTTCTTGGTTCTTTATGTATTTTCTTCTGTAGTTGACAGAAGTTGGCCTTCCAGTAAAATTGCACCAGTGGAGAAAGTGTACAAATGGGGTGAAAACGACGTTTTTAGGAAGCCGTACCTTTCATATTAGAGACAAGATTGGGGAATAAGAGCACTCATTTGAAATATGATCTAGAGGATAATAACTTGAAAATATTATAATTTAGAGGATTCTGATATTATTCTTCATGAATTGAAAAGAAGAAGCACATGTAGCATTAATGGACAAATTTTTATAGTATGCATAATTCTAAAAAAAATGGTTGCTTGCACATTTTACAGAATCAAAGGTATAAGAATATCAATTCAAGCCTAGGATTACATATCATAGTCATGAAGGATGAAAATAGAGATTACAATCATGGGAGAGAAGACAAAGGTCAAAACATCAGTGTGGGTAATGATGAAACATATTCTAATGGACATAGGAGTAGTGTTGGTGGAGACTATGAGAAATATCAGAATGGAAGTGCACGGTTATAGAGATGACAACGAGAATATGATGAGAGAATATAATCAGATAAATTCTCAAATGATGGAAAGAATAAATCAGTTGCAAAGACAAGCAAAGAATGGATCAGGCTCAAGAGATGGGGAAGAAGGTAGACATCATGAAATAAGAGATCACTACAAAAGACCTAGTCACTCAAGATGTGATAGTAGAACCCATAGACATTAGTCACCTCCTTACTCAACAAGGAAGTTTTATGCATCTAAATATTCAAGGAGTAGTTCAGAAGTGTCTCCTACTAGAAATTAAAGAACAAGACATGAAATGGATGATTTGCAAGGAGAGCTTAGGAAAATTAAGCCACCATCCTTTGATGGTAAAAGAGAAAGGGAAGATGATGTTGAAGCCTAGTTGCTTCGAATTAGGAAGTATTTTTAGGTGCACAACTACTCATCTAATATAGAATTTAGGATTTATACATACCATTTGCATGAAAATGCTGCAATATGGTGGGATCAGTTGAAGCAAGTGTTGGACCGTTGGTTGTCATTTATGTCAACCCTTGGAGTGTTCGAGATACCCCAGAGTTGTGGTCGATCTTGATGGTGATTTAGTTTTCATTGATGTCAAAAAGAGTGGTTTATGTGAGCAGATGGGATGGGTGCATTCAATGAAATCTACATGAAGCTCTGAAGGTGTGGTCATGAGACCCTAAGTTGTTTGATGAAAAAGGACAATGCAAATGCAAGTAAATCACTCATGGATGGATATTCCTCTTCATGCCATTTCCAACTATAGGTAGTATTCCACGTGTTTCCTCATGGTTAGGGAGATATTCCCTCAAGAAGTTGGAAGCTCCGAAGAATGGTTAAGAAGCCCCTAATTGGTTACAAGTAATTAATGAAAGGGTAAAGTTGTTGCAACAAGAAGTTTCATGAAGCCCTAAGATTAAGGAGAGAAGTTACTTGGAAAAAGTATAAATACACCTCAAGGAGCCTCTCATAAGTACACACACACATTCATTGAATATCTATCTTATGAGAATATTTTGGTCTATTGGCAAATCTTAGGTCGAGTATGAGGCAGTGGAGAAAGTGCCAAGGAAGGGCAAAAGTTTTGGAGCTGTAGAGAGATAGGTTTTTCTGTAACCCTAATTNATTGAATATCTATCTTATGAGAATATTTTGGTCTATTGGCAAATCTTAGGTCGAGTATGAGGCAGTGGAGAAAGTGCCAAGGAAGGGAAAAAGTTTTGGAGCTGTAGAGAGATAGGTTTTTCTGTAACCCTAATTAAGCAGGCCCTTGTGGGTCAGCTTGAGGGTGTCATGCGAGGCACCCCCATGGGTTGTCTAGGGCTTGTCACATGAGGCCCCACTAGATAGGAGTTCTTAGTCTTGCTAGTCTAAGAAAAATTTGGGGAATATGATAGTGCCAGGTTGCTGAGGATTGAGGAAAGGTTACAGGTCTATATTACAGAGTTTCATCTCAGCTATATGATCCGAGGTAATTTTTAAGGGTTATGCTTATGTTGTTATGGCACACTCTTAATGGTGATGACACATGGCATGGTACACCTTGGTGATGACATGATACATTGTTAGAATTATACTCTTGAATATCTTGATATCTGGTTTGGTATGGTTATGGTGCATTGCTAGAGACATATCTTTATGATGTTTTTAAATGGTTGAGATACACACTTGGTATATGGTAGCATATGTATGATATATATCTCTTGATGATATTGGTACTTGGTTGAGGTACACCATTGATAGTACTTGCTTGGTACATATTATGGTACACGGTCTATGGATGATTGACATGTTGCTTGAGGTATATGATTGGTGATATGGTGCATGGTTAGAGGCATATGTTGGTGATATTGGTACATGCTTGAGTAATTTTATCAGGAACTTCATTGTTGATATATTATGGTACATGGTGCATGGGATGATCAAGACATATAACGGGTAATATGGTATATGGTTGAGACACATCTCATGGTACATGTTGGTACATGGTTGATGGCATGGTACACGTTTGATGCATTGTTAAGCCCTAATATTGGCTCATTACCCCTTAATTGGGGCATATTACATTAGTAATGTTATTTTATTTATGTTGGATTTATTCCATTAGTTGTAATTATACCTCCTAGTCTCCTATATATACCGAGGAGACATTTTTCATTTGGAATCATCTTGTACTTAAACATTTATGTGGGGTAAAAGGAGGTTTCCCCCTCGAAGAGACTTATTGTCTGAAATTATCTCTTTTTCAATGCGTTGAGTACTTATTCTGAGGTTTTTCTATGCTATATTGATATTTGGTTCTTAACATATGATATTAGAGCTCAAGGTCTTGGGGTTTCGCTGCTACATCTGAGACACCTTGGAATTTTCTCTATAACTATCTTTATACAACATTTCAGAAGGAATGGATTGGAGGATATTTATTATATTGATCAAGGTACGTTGGGTTAAAAATTCATCTCCTAAGGCCTTATAATTTCAGAGATACAACCTGTGCAAGATAGGGTTATGGAAACATCCTGAAATGAGTCATTGCAGAATTTTCACTATAAATTGTTTTTTTGTAATGTTTTAGACCCTGAACTCTAGTGGATATTCACATAAATTAGTAAGGTATCTGTGGTAAAAATTTCAACTTCTGGTTCATCTTAAATTTGTAGACACACCTTGTGGAAGATAGGGTATCTGACTAGTCCTATTGACTAGTCTCAAGAAGGTGTTCCAGGTAAAACAATCATAACTTCTTCCTAGAGTAACCAAATTGAGTGGGACTAGTTTCATTGGATAGTGGAGGATCTGTAGTATTTTTGGTACAAGTTTCAAAATTGTATATCAATTATTTTGTGCGGGGCACGCTAGACAAGTGAGATCTCCTGGAAAGGCCAAAAATCATCAATTTGTGGGGAAGTTACCATAAATTCCACTTGGAACATCCAATTTTAAGAATACCTATGGCATTGCAGAGAAGAAATATTAGAGATATACTTAAAAGAAAGTTTCATACCCAGAAGGACCGAAACTTAGGAGATACAATAGAAGAAAGATTGTCTAGCAGAACCACCTCAAAATCAAGGTTCAAAAGTGATACTTGTCCAACATGCCACCCAAAAAGGGAACTTCTACACCAAATAAGCCTCTAGAAAATCCTACTTGGAATCTTGAGGAAGGTGAAGAAATGCGTAGGGACATAAATGATTTACAAAAGAAGATAGTAACAAAAGATGAACTACATGAGATGGAAGCTAAGTTGGAGGAAAAGATGGATGGTTTAAAAGAGGAGATCATGGAAGTATTGAAACATTTCATAACAGAGAAGACACCTGAAAGTGAAAATGCATCCCATGAAATTCATGATGAGGACACAAGGAAGGTGAATCAATAATGGAGAAACTCCAACTTTGGGTTGAAGACCAACCACGCCCCTAGGATTGATATGAGGAAGTTTGATGGCAAGGATCCAATCACGTGGATACTTCAGATGGAGCAATTCTTTGATCTACATAATGTGCCACATACACAAAAGGTACAAATTGATTCTTTATATTTAGAACCCAATCAATTTTTATGGTATTGATGGCTTTGTTCTTGCAAATCACTCATCACTTGGACAATTTTCACGGAAGAAATGATAGCACATTATGAGGACACAAGGAGCAATAACTTCTTTAGCCAATTGATAAATCTTAAGAAAAAGGGNAGCAATTCTTTGATCTACATAATGTGCCACATACACAAAAGGTACAAATTGATTCTTTATATTTAGAACCCAATCAATTTTTATGGTATTGATGGCTTTGTTCTTGCAAATCACTCATCACTTGGACAATTTTCACGGAAGAAATGATAGCACATTATGAGGATACAAGGAGCAATAACTTCTTTAGCCAATTGATAAATCTTAAGAAAAAGGGTTTAGTTACCGAGCACATTGAGAACTTCCAAAGATTGAATATAAAGGTAAAAAATATTCCAGATGAGAACTTGATTGACGTATTCATAGTAACTTTAAAGGATAACATTCAACATGAGGTTCATCTTTGGGAACCCAAATCATTGGAGAATGCATTTAAGGTGGCAAGAAATGTTGAAAGTAAAAATATGGATATGGCTACTAGAAGGACCAATCCTAACATCTATAGAGAGAACAATGCTCCTTCTTCTAAAACACCTCAACCTACAAGGTTGACACCTCAACAATTGGAAGAAAGAAAAGGAAAAGGTTTATGCTTTAATTGTGACAACAAGTACAGTAAGGGACATAAGTGTGGTGAGAAGAAATTATTCTACATAGATTGTGAAGAGGAAGAAGAAGAAGAAGAACAACAAGAACCATCTCAAGATGAAAACATAGAAGCAATTTCATCTGAAGAGTTGAATCCCACGATATCATGTAATGCATTGGCTGGAATTAGCACTCCTCAAACCCTCAAGATCGAAGGATACATCAAAAAGAAAAAAGTAATAGTCCTAATTGATTCTGGCAATACTCATAATTTCATTCACTATAAATTAGACAAAGCTCTCAATTTCTTTGTATATCCAGTGCCAGAGTTTCAAGTAATGATTTCATATGGAGGAATTATCAATTGCTCAGGAAAATGCAATAAGATCAATATTACTATGGGGGAATATGTAATGGATAGTCCAATGATTTCTATACCCATGGGTGGTGCAGATGTTGTACTAGGAATCCAATGGTTACAATCATTAGGAACAATGGATTTTAATTTTAAAGAACTTTTCATGAAATTTTCATTGGAAGGAAAAGAAATTGAATTAAGAGGTATCACAGGGAAACCCGGTAAGGTGATAAGCTCTAATGGCATGACAAAATTATTGAAAAAGGGGCATCAAGGCATTATTGCACAACTATGCTCACTAGATGTTCAAAAATCTAAGCCATCTATTCCTCAAGATCTCCAAGGTATCATTGATAATAATTCCAAAGTATTTGAATATATTCCCAAAGGTCTTCCACCCACTCAAAATCATGATCATGAAATTCACCTAATTCCTGGGAGTGTTCCTCCTAACATCAGGCCATATAGATACCCTTACGCCCAAAAGAGTGAAATTGAGTGCATGGTTGAAGAAATGTTAGAGGTTTGCATTATTATACCTAGCCAAAGTTCTTACTCTGCACCAGTGGTAATGGTATTCAAGAAAGATAGCTCATAGAGTATGTGTCCAGATTATAGAGAGCTCAACAAGATCACTATTAAATATAAGTTTCCCATTCCCGTCATTGATGAATTCTTAGATGAACTACATGGGGCAATCTATTTCACAAAATTGGATCTTAGTTCATGGTATCATTAGATTAGAATGAAGGAAGAAGATATCCCAAAAACAACATTCAGAACTCATGAAGGCCATTATGAATTTTTGGTCATGCCTTTTGGCCTTACAAATGAACCGTCCACATTCCAAGCGTTGATGAATTCCATTTTCAAGCCCTTCCTTCATTAATTTGTGTTAGTATTTTTTGATGATATACTAATCTATAGAAAGTCTTGGGAGGATCATGTTGGACATGTTGACAAGGTGCTACAACTACTAAAGGAGCAACAACTATATGCCAATCCATCCAAATGTTTCTTTGGAGTGATGGAGGTAGAGTATTTGGGTCATATTGTATCTCATGAAGGTGTCAAAGTAGACCCTAACAAGATTAAGGACATGATGGACTGACCGATTCCCAAAACATTGAAGAATATTAGAGGATTTTTGGGTTTGACAAGTTACTACTGCAAGTTTGTTTAGCACTATGAAAGAATAGCAGCACCTTTAATGACACTAACTAAGAAGGATGTATTTTCATGGACTCCAGAGGAAACTAAATGTTTTGAACAACTTAAAGAGGTGATGTGCAAAGCTCCTGTCTTGACCACTCCAGACTTCACAAAAACCTTTATTGTGGAATGTGATGCCTCGGGAAATGGAATTGGTGTTGTCCTAATGCAAGAAGGAAGGCCCCTGGATTTTGAAAGTCGACCTCTCAATGGAAAGGACTTACACAAACCCATTTAGGAGAAGGAAATGATGGAAATACTACATGCATTAAAGAAATGGCATCCTTACCTAATAGGTAGGCACTTCAAGGTCAAAACAAATCATGATAGTCTTAAATACTTCTTGGAACAAAGAGTATCTTCAGAAGAACAACAAAAATGGGTAACCAAGATATTGGGTTGTGATTTCGAAATAGTCTATAAAAAGGGGAAGCAAAATGTTATGGCAGATGCACTCTCAAGAAAGGATGAAGATGTTGAGGCCTTTCTCTATGCTATCTTGATCATCCAACCCGATTGGATAATAGAAGCAAGGAATGAATGGAAGAATAACGAAAAAGTGTGGATGCTCATTCAAAGGTTGCAGCAGGATTCCAGTGCATCATATACATTTACATGGAAAAATTATTCACTATGGTACAAAGATCGCTTATATTTATGTAAGAAATCCCAACTCAAACAAAAGGTACTATTGGAATTGAAAACCTCTCCAGTAGAAGGGCACTCAGGATTTTTGAAAAGCTACCATAGAGTCAAGAAGGATTTTTTTTGGGATGGCCTTAAAACTGATGTTCAAAGGTTTGTGGAAGAATGTTTGGTTTTCCAACAAAATAAGGTGGAAACAATTAAGACCCCGGGTCTTTTACAATCATTAGCCATCCCAAGTCAGCGTTGGGAGGAGGTTTCCATGGATTTCATCACAGGGTTACCAAAGTCTGAAAGAAAGAGTGTCATCATGGTGATTGTTGATAGACTCACCAAGTACGCACACTTTTGTGCACTCTCTCATCCCTTCAAATCTAGTACATTTTCCACCTCTTTCATGGAGACAGTTGAAAAGCTACATGGCAGCCCAAAGATTATTGTAAGTGACAGAGATCCCATCTTCACTAGACATTTTTGGACATAATTTTTTTCTTGTTTGGGTACTCAATTGGCTCATAGTTCATTCTATCATCCTCAATCTGATGGACAAACCGAGATAGTGAACAAATGTCTAGAAGGCTACCTTCATTGCTTTGTCTCTGATAAACAAGAACAATGGTTCAAATGGTTACCCTTGGCANATGGAACTCTATGGATACCACCCTCCTTCCATCACTTCTTCTCTAAAATAAAAATCTAAGGTTCAAGCAGTGGAAGATCACATCAAGAATCAACAACAAGTTCTCCAAATCGTAAAGGAGAACCTGACCATGGCACAGGATCGCATGAAACAACAAGCAGATCAACATCGTAGTGAAAGAAGTTTTGAAGTAGGGGATTGGATGTTTTTAAGACTACAACCATACAAACATATGTCCCTGAAGCAAGCTAAGAAGGATAATAAATTATCACCAAAGTACTATGGCCCTTATAAGGTGTTGCAAAAGATTGGTACTATGGCATACAAATTGGAGTTTCCTACATCTTCACAAGTACACCCAATTTTCCATGTTTCATACTTAAAGAAGGTTATAGGCGACAAAATCCCAGTTCAAACTATATTTCCAGAACTTGATGAGGAAGGAAAAATCATATTGGAGCCTGAAGCCATCACTGACACAAGAATTCGCCAGCTGAGGAATAGATCCATTTCAGAATATCTCATTAAATGGAGGAAAATACCGGCTGAAGATTCCACTTGGGAAGATTCCACTTTTATATAGAAGCATCCATAGTTACTCAAGCATTGTGGACACCACTTGTCTCAAGGGGTGGGGCATGTTAAGCCCTAATATTGGCTCATTACCCCTTAATTGGGGCATATTACATTAGTAATGTTATTTTATTTATGTCGGCTTTATTCCATTAGTTGTAATTATACCTCCTAGTCTCCTATATATACCAAGGAGACATTTTCATTTGGAATCATCTTGTACTTGAACATTTAT
>JASDQU010108474.1:49951-79632 GCA_032191745.1 Picea mariana | reverse complement strand
ATAGGTTGGGAAGAGGCTAACCACTTGAGTTATGTTTAGAACCAGTTAGGAACCTCTTCCTTGATTGAGAGATCTTTTGACAAAACCAAGAATTCAAGTTTAACTGCCTCCTAAACTCGAATGATTCTCCCCTTATTCTTCTCGCCGGGCTAACAGTTCACCCAGAATAGGGAGCACTTTTTCATTGAGGTCACAGAGTGCTATAACGCTTCCAGAAAGGTCTAGAGAAGCGCCAGCACTCCAAATTTGGGTAACGCTTCTGCAAAGGGGTGGAAAAGCGCTATAACGCTCCTCAGCCATGGGGCACCATTGCTCCTCAGGTAGTGTTAGAGGAGAGTTCCCCTTCCAAAACCCTGATTATGAAGCCTTCTAAGATGTCAAGAGATGTTTGACCTCAGTAGACCAGTTTTCTTCCTTCAAATTGAGTAAATGAGGTGTTTCAAGCGTCTCCGTGATGTCGTCATTAAGGTACCATGATTCGATAGTATTTACGACATCCTTATGGCCAACTTGCGACATTTGCGACAAGTTGTACAAGAGTTGTGACACTTGCGACAAGTGAGAGGTATGTGCGACACTTATCCAGGTGAGTGATTTGGATGTGTAACAGCAGGGGTGGTTGCAGGACTCAGGTGTCTACAACCTTAGATGGGACACAGATATGTGATTGTAACACTTAATAGAGCACTTAGCACAATTAGTTCATCATTAGTTACCCAATATCTACTTCGCAGATAAAATAGAGCATCATAGCGTTCACCCTAATATAAAGTATTTAAGCACTTAGCATAAAGAAATGGATCAGATCTAGTAGATTCAAGCACTAAGAACATTCACCTATATCATATCTAACATCTAGATTCATCATAATGACAAAGCATAAACATATCTATCTATCTATCTCTATCAAGCACTTAGCAAATAGAATATAAATACATTAGAACATCGCACAGAGCAGAATAACACAGTATTTACGTGGTTCACCCCCACCCTGGGGCTACATCCACCAACTCTTCTTCTTTATTAGCTTCAATTAGTGATCTACATGCATAGAGCCATAAAACCCTACTCCACATAGGATAGGAGATCTGCGTGCACCTTGCCAGATCCTCCTTCCCCGAGCTAGGTCTAGCACAAATCCTTTCATGGCCTGTTACAACCACTTGCACTTAGTGCTACAAGTTTCTCACAATATGCACAGAGCATCTACAAATCAAACTTTCACTTAGCACTTATCTTATCGGCCTCTCTACTTATGTCACCTAGATACTTATTTATACTTTACAAAAAATAGGCCTAAACATGGGTAAACCCATGGGCCAACATCCCATACCCATTACATATTCCCAAATCCCAAAAAGGACCCAAAAAGGGGTCGAGATCCCGTGATCTCTGCTTTGTCTCGTGCTCCATCTTTGACAGGCTGTCAAAGTCCAAAAATAGGTCAACTTGACCAAGGATCTCCCAAAACTTGGTCAAGGGCCAACAAACCTCAACATTCCATCTTTCTTTTTAACAAAGTGTATTGGTGCTCCCCAAGGTGAAACACTTGAGCGCATGTACCATTTCTTCAACAATTCTTCCTGTTGAATTTGTAATTCTTTAATTATGGTTTACTCATTATGTAAGGAATTTTTGATACTAGGGAAGCTCCTGGTACTAAATTAATATAGAAATATATATCCCTCTTTGGTGGAAATCCTAGTATTTCTTTTAAAACATCTTCAAACTCTTGCAATACTGAAAAATATTCAAGACTTGGCCCTTTGGTATTTTCTAGATCCTCCACATGAGTTGCGTACTATTGAAATCATTTCCTAAAACATCTCTTCAGCTGTAAGGCTGAAATCTCCCTGATAGAAATGGGTCTTGGGATTCCTTTCACAGTGCTATGTTTTCCTTCTTCATCAATACATGTAAATGTCTTATTATGGAAAACTAGGAGAGCATGATTCTTTTCGAACCAATCCATTCAAATTAGGATATCATAATATCTTAATGATATGATGTTCATATCATCATTAGTATTCACTTCGTTCAAATTTATTGGAAAATTTATGACTGTCTCATTTATCCTTCTTTTTGTCACAATGACTAGTTGAACCAACCATGATGTTTCAAGCTTACTCTTCCTCAAATTAAATATGTCCACTATTTTAGGATCAATTGAACTATGTCTTGCTCCTGAGTCAATTAAAATAGAAACAGGATGATTTATGATCTTACCTTCCACCTCAATCATATGGGATTAGTGTTCTACTTGTTAATATTCTAGGGATACATATATGTTGGATTGATAAATCAAGAAAATAGAGAAGACAAAAAAACGGTGGAAAAGACACCAAGCGAAATCAATTAATATGTACATCAATGGCACATTTATAGTACATCTCAATATAACATCACAATCATATCATAACTAAATGGTTTTTAAGGTCTATTTAGGACTTATGATTATTTCTAATAAACCCCCCTTTAATCTTAAGTTCGTACAAATTTATCAACTCGGCAACAAAGACTATTGCAAAAACTGATAAGTCTTCAACCTGTAACTCATGGTCTGAAATATCATGAGTGTTGATGAAGATCTTCCCGAAAAACTGTCAAAAGTGGATGTTGAAACCAATTTTAAAAAATTCATTGTGTAACAATTACGCTAGACAACCTGTAGCTCCTCACTGAAATGAACCCAAAACTGATGAGAGCAAACCATGATGAGAAGTGAATTGGCTACATGTCGAACACATCCCAAATCCTGAAAATACCTGACAATCCTAAATGAACCAAGCACAAATGTAGAACAAACAATTGTCCTCTTTGATATCTAAATATCATCCTCGTAAAGTGATAAAACTATTAAGTGAACAACTAAGTTCAAAAACTACTCTCAGAAATCGACACAACAAAAAAACTATCAAGAATCTTGCTGACAGAAAAAAGTGTTGAAAGGCATCCAAGCTCTTTATCCATAAAATATCGTATCCATATAAATCTTGTGGGTAGTAAATCAGGTGAATCGTGGGTACTATCGCAAATACTAAATGTTGATCAAAATGTTAAACTATCATCAAGGTTTCGAACTATCGAACCATCATCAAAGTCACAAGGTTACTAAAATCCATCAAATGCCAAAATGTGGCAAGCCATACATCCATCTAATATCCATAAAAATCATGAATCCATCATAAATTCCAAGTGATGAATTGTATTGGTGAAATTCTTCTAAAGGTCAAACCGACCAATCCAAATACATTTTTATCAAATTCATCATCAAGTATAGAATATAATCATCCTGAATAAATGCATTTGCAATCATGAATCCATCATCCATTCACAAAATCAATCCCATAAATGATCGATGTCAAAGCCTTCTATTTTGTATTGTATATCCTGAATCAACCATCATCATCCAAATCCATCATCCTGAATGAATTGCAAACCATCAAGGTAGACTTATAAACTTGAATTCTAACATATCATCACTAAGTTCCCCCCTGTCAACTGAAAGGTGAGAATTCTAGATCATAAGATATACCCCCATGAAATTGAAAAGGGGCAATAAAAATGTATTTTAGTGGAGGTGAAAGAGTCGATATTCAACTTAAAATAAAAAAAATAAAGTGGGTGTTGATCATTCCCTCAAATCATCAAATCCAAAACACTCATAACCATCCACTGTAGAAATTGCTCATTGTAAACATGGTTGTATCTGTGTATGAACCCATTGATAAGACCGCTCCAATAAATTGGCTTCCAAACTCCAATGACAATTCCCTAACCACTCAAAATGTATATGTTTCTGATGAATTTTCTTTCTCTTATGACACATTATTGAGAAGTTATTAGTTTTCCCACAAAAATCGCATGGGTGAAGATCAAAATCGTTTGACTCATCATGTCCAAACTAGTGACATTGATGGCACTACTTGAGTTCTTCATCCAACTGATCATTATGATCATACAAATACACAATACATGTAGATACAACATCATCTTCAACAAATACATAAGAATCATGATCATCCTTAACTGCATCAACATATGCATCATCATCATCATCCTGATAATCAACAATATCCTATACATGTTTCTTACCAATATCCTCAAGATCTATCTTCTAATCTACTATGCCAGGCACCAACAACCTTCTTTTATCTTGTATTTTATTCTTGAAAATCCACTCCAAGAAAATTAAGCCCCTTTACACTTATTTTAAAACTCATTAACTTGAGTTTTTCCGAATAAATGAGCATGGTTACTCCTCTCTCTACACAGGTCACTTTAAATTTTCTTGGTCTGGTCGAGATTTCATTTTGGTTTTTTGACACTTAAGAAAATTTCAAAGATTATTTTTTTTACTATCGGACAAGCTATTTTAAACTCCTCTAGTGTACACTGAAGGAGTTTCCTCTAACTATTCTATTAGCTATCAGATAACATCCTTCAAATTTATCCAAAAGGATAAAATTGTTGTGAAAATTTATACTAACTCCTCTAGTTTGACAAAAAGAGCTTGTATAAACTCCTCTATTCAAACCAGAGGAGTCCATGTATTATCATTTTATTCCCACCGATGCACTTTGTATCAAAGCCTTACATATACACCAGAGGATTTCCTAGAAAGTACTATGGTGTATACCAGAGGAATTCCTACCAATTTCACTTGTATGACTTCTCAAAACTCTCTCGGTGCATTTATTCCACACCATTGTTATATAAAGGTGGCCCTCACCTCAATTTTCAAAGTCACAATACTATCGAGTGCCCATGGAGATTAGGAGAGAGGGAGAGCACCAAAGTGAGTGATTTTTTAATCCATTAGAGGTCTAAGAACATTGTGTCGACAAGTTTCCCCCTTCCTATGTGTCTTACGACCTCTAGGTATGCCCTAACTTCATACTTACTATTTATTTTTAGGGTTATGGTTTGTCCTACCTCTAGGTTTTTTTATCATTTTTTTGATAATCGACCTTTTTTTGTTTATAATCCACTTATATAAAACTGAAGAGGCTATCACAAAGTTCTCCAGTTTACTCAGAATTTTTTACACAAACTCTTGCGGTTTCACCGGAGTAGACAACACAAACCTCGTCATTCATACTCAAAATATTTGATTCAAGTCTATTAGTTCATCAGAGTACTTGATGTAATTATTGGTGGTGGCAACCAACATACTTGGCGCGAAGTCTCTCGGTCTCATTGGAGAGTCTAGAATAAATTTCTCCAGTGTGAACCGGAATATGTAACCTTAACAACGCTGATGCGCATACTTATAACCGACATAATTTACATAAACTACTATGATGCTTTCATAAACCTTTGGATTAACTCCTATGATTTTCACCAGAGGATTTAGCATAAACTTTGGCTGTTTGTCATAGAAACCTAACGTGTTCGTTGAAAATATTGAAATGAACGTTGATTTCGCGTGACCACCAACATTTAGACAACCCATTTTTACAAGACAACCAACTAGAGGTACAAGGTTAGGAAGTAACATTTAATTATCTACACTGCACAGAGGCAGTAGTTCGACACAGTTCAAAATGGCATGAGTATATTCCCCTATCAGATTACTATAGTTTCAGAGCGACGCATCAGAGGACCTTAAAATTCATTTATTTATCTATGAAAATATCTTAGAAGAAAAGAAGGTCACAAACGAGGATACACAATTTGTACAGTTAGCTATAACACTTAGAGACCACACACTCGATTGGTACATGAGCCTTGATGTAAACAGTCCACAAGGAGCACCAAATATTGTTGTTGAGGTGAAAAATCTATTGGTAAATGAATCTCAGAAGCCAACCTCAGAAGACAAGTACATGAACGAAATAATTGAGATTAGGCATAAACTAGGTGAGTCTGTTGAGGATATTGATCAAAGTTTCAAACATCTAAAAGGTAAAGGTAAGTTTAAATACTCTATTAATGACATGCAACATAGATAGTTATTTGTGAATGCACTATTACCACACTTGAAGTATCCTTTGAGACAACATAATTTCCAAACTCAGGATGAGGCTCTGCAAGCAGCCCTGCAGCTAGAATAAAACTAGTATCAACAGACAGATCCAGCAATAGAAGAGTTTAAAGAGGATATGAATAATTTGACATTTCATTTGAACCAGAATAAGGGGAAAGAGATGAGAGAATTTTTTTGGAGTACGTTATGCAGGACACAAGGACACCATAAGAATGAATTTCCAACCTTTGTGCAATACTTGGCAGCAAGGGTGCCAAACTCCTTTCCAGGAGGAGGACCATGGTGTGAGATTTGTAAGACACTTGGGCATGATCCATATCATTGTCCAATGATGCATAAGTATAAGAGAGTTCCAATAATTTCTTACTACATTTTTTGCAAATCAGTGGGTCATGATGACAAGGATTGTAGAACGGTGGAATTGATGAGAGAAACAAATTCAGAAACCTACAGGGTGCAAGCAGAGATGATGACAAGCTAAGTTTCACTTCAATTCAATAATGTGCAACCACAATTCAATCTCATGCAACCGCAGTACAAAAATGTGTAGCCACAGTATAATCTTGCACAGTATAACCAAATACCCCAATACAATGCACCGCAAGGTGATAGAGGTGGATTTATAGGTGGAGGTCGGCACAGAGGAGGATTTACATGAGGCAGAGGGCCATTAGTGTTCCACAATTTTCAAAAACCAGGACATTATGCAAGATATTGTCCACTTCCACCTATGACATGTATGTATTGTCGTGCAAAATACCACAAAACAAAAGACCATCGAACACTATTGGGAAAAATTCAGGAAAAAAGGAACCAAAACAATCAGAATATCCATTAGATTTATGCAGAATCCATGAATGATGAGAAAAACATAAACATATTTACTCTAGGAGGAGCCAAGATGGGAGTTGACACAGAAAAAAATGATCTAGATCAACACCAGTGGGTTAAGAAGAATACTAAGCCACAAAATAATTTTGACACGCAGAAAGAAAAGGAAACTTTTGAGGAATCCATAAAGGAGATCCTCAAAGAGAACATTACATCTACATCAATCGCACAACAAACTCAGGATCCACCAAGTAAAAGATTCCATCTTCAATGGATCACACCAGCAAAGGAAAACCTTTAGAGAAAGTAAGTAATATAAAGAATTTTTTGCAATCCTGTGTTAAGTTATTGAATGATCCATCATGCATTAAGGTCTTACAAAATTTTCTATAAAGATGCAACACAGAAGTAGAAGGGAAGTTAGAATAGAATACGATGAATCATCTCCATATGAGAAGAATAACAAGTAGGAAATTCAGGTTAAATTCCAATAGTGGGGATTTCAATATGGGAGATATCTTACTTGATTTGGGCTCTAAAGTGAATTTCTTACCTAATAAGACATGACAGTGTATGGGAGAACCTACCCTAGGTTATTCACCTATCTAGTTGAAATTTGCAAATTAGCATAGAGTGTTACCAATTGGAAGACTTAAAGGTGTGACAGTAGACCTAGATGGAGTGTGCATTGTGGCATATTTCAAAGTTATATAAATAGTAGATGTCACAACAACCTGCCCAACATTACTTGGATTGGACTAGGCATTTGATAACCAGGCTATGATCAACTTGAAGACATGGAAAATAAATTTTGAATCAGGTGAATATAGAGTGATTGTACCATTGGATCCTTCATAAGGGGAAAGGTTTGTAGAGGTGATATGCTTGGACTTGGAATAAATAAATCAGTTATATAAGACTACCATGCAAGAAGAAGATTATATCAACCCAACTACAGATGGGGTACTCAGCTAGAGAAGAATTACATCATGTGCCTCAGACTCAGATACGGGTCTGGAGAACTGGCAGCAGAGACTACATGAAGTCTCCACAAGGAGGTGCAAAAGAATAGACTACGCAGAAAGGTGGGTTGGTACAGAGATAAGGGAACCTCCCACTTTTCATGGATTGAATGATTTAGAAGAATTATTGACAAATTATGAGGAAAACGTTTTGGAAAATCAAAGGTTGTTAGCCCTGGATATTGCACTCAAGGAAACACCTACAAGATGGTGGGGCATGCATAAGGAAACAATTCAAGAATGGTACTAGTGTAGAAGGTTATTGCGCATTAGATTTGGCATAGAACAGGGGAGTAACACATTGTAGAAATATGATGGACATGGAAGACCAGTTGAGCACATAGAGAAATGAAAAACATAATGGAGGTTGACACCACTAGAAGAATGGCCTCATTACTTTATTCATACATTGTAAGGGATACCAGGGAACTGGTACATAGACCAAGAAATGCGTAGAGGCATGACATAATGGACAATATTACAAAAGAATTTTATGGTAACTTTCTCATTTGAGCATGAGAACCCCAATATTGATTCATCCCTGAAGTTGATACATGGAATGATATTTTTTTAGGAATATGAGGTGGAAATTATCATAGATTATCAACAACAGAACAAAAATATAGTCAAAGACTTACTCTCATGTTATCATGTTGTAGAGGAATCACCAAATGAAGATGATTTGTGCAACATTCATATAACATATATTGAAGGATAGAGAGAGGTGGAAGGTCCATCTCTAGATTCAGAGGCATTTGATGCACCAATTTAGGTCGATAAAGTCAACACTGGGATAGAGGAAAACACTAATATGGCTAACATTGGAGACTATTGGGATGAGAAGACACTAGAAAGGATAACATAATTATTGCATGAATACAGTGATTTGTTTCCAACAACCTTTACAGAGATGAATTGAATAGAAGGTGAGCTAGGTGAGATGAAGATACCCTTAAATCCAAATGCTAGACCTATTAGATAGAGACCTTACAAGATGAATCAAGTGTATAAGAAAAAAGTGAAAGAAGCACTTGACCGAATGCTAGAAGATGGTATCATAGAGCCAATGGAAGAATAGGAATGGATCAAACTCATGTTAGTTTAGGAAAAGAAACAAGGGGGCATAAGAATTTGTGTATATTTGAGGAAATTAAATGATGCTTTCTTACATGATCATTTCCCTAATCCTTTTACAGATGAGATCTTAGAGAATGTGGGAGGCCAGAAAGCATATTCATTCACATATGGATTCTCAGGTTATCATCAGATCAAAATAGCTCCAAAGGATATGAATAAGACTACATTTGCTATAGAATGGGGATCCTATTAGTATACAGTTATTCCCTTTGGATTGAAGAATGCACCAGTTATCTTTTCAAGGGTGGTCATAGTTTCTTTTAAATAGTTCATACATCAGTTCTTAGAGGTATATATGGATGATTGTAATATTTTTAGTCTTTTGAAATATCATGTAGAAGTCCTTAGACTAATGTTGGAGATATGCAGGCAATGTCAGATCTCATTAAACATCAAGAAATGCATTTTCAACACACTTTTTGGGATAATTTTAGGACATGTGGTATGCAGAAACGGGTCACTGGTTGAACCTGCTAATATTGTTGTAATTGTGAACTTACCACCACCAAAGTCATTGCACCAGTTAAGATCCACACTTGGAAATACGGGGTACTACAGGAATTTTATCAAGGAGTATGCACAGATTACCGCGCCAATGGAAAATTTGTTGAAGAAGGAAACCAAATTTCAGTGGAACAAGGATTTCCAGTAGGGACTGGATACTTTGAAGGAGAATATGGTGACAACACATATCTTTGTATTTCCAGATTGGGAAAATACATTTCATGTGCATTTAGATGCATCAACAATAACACTTGGAGCAATTATGGTGCAACTAGGAGCAGGTGACTTAGATCATGTAGTGGCCGTGAAATACAAAATTACATACAAATTAACATATATTTCTTTTCTCTATACATAAATCATTCATTCACATCCTACAAGCATAAAAATTATGTTGGAATTCAAATCTATTTACAGCATGAAAATAACTTAACATAATAAAATTTACTTACCTCTTCCTGATGCTAATTTCTCCGCTGACCTGGTTGTCTAGCCTGCTGCTTTGTTGTTGCCTGATGTGCTGACCAACTCTACCCAAACCATGTTTCCTCCCTGCCAGCTAGGAGCAACCTGTCTGGCTTCCTAGCTCCAGGATACCGTAAGGATATCCTAGCCCCTGTGCCCAAAACCCCCAACAAACCGGTGTCCCCTACTTCTGGTTCACCAAAAACCCATAAAACAAACTCCCCACACCAAAAAAATAATCACCTTAGACATACAGTCTTTCCCCCTTTCCAATAATTCTTCCTCTTCCCAAAATAATCCTCCCCTTCCCGTAAGACTCCTCCCATCATATCCCTCCTTCACCGACCCTTTCTTCCTCATTAATTTCCTTATCCCTACATTCATTATCTTATCCTCTTATTTAATGTCTTATCCTATTATTTAATGTTTCTTATCCTTATATTTAATGTTTCTTATCCCCTCCGTATACGCAAATCATTTAATTAAATAAATTAAAATTATTAACCCTCTTAAATTTATTACCCATATCATTGAATGTGATAGGTAATTAATTAATTAATTAATTAATTAATCAAAATTATAACAATTAATTAATTAATTAATTAATATTTAATTAATATTATTATGACAATCTTTGTTTAATTAAAACCATGTTAGGACAATTAATTACCTAATTAATTTTTACTTAATAATCCCTAAGCATATATTCAACTAGGGTTGTTACATACACCCACCCTTCAAGAAACTTCATCCTGAAGTTAAGGTATCTTATGGTACAAAGGAAAAGAAACATGGTTCACACATTCATAACAATTAACCGACATTATCAGTAAGTAAGTCAAGAAAACTCATACATACTAGTGTGCATGTACAAGAAATGCATGTGTAGCTAGTACATACAAGTCTCGTGCATGTACTAATAATCAATAACTATCGCCCTTTAATAATTTATGTATGCATCCAATCCAATCAACAAGACTAGTCTTTTATAAAACACAACAACCAATCAATTGTTTGAGAAATCCTTTTATTACAATTATCCGTTTCAACAATTTTATTTAGACAACTGTAGTTTAGTTACGAAATTATGAATATTCATATATACACATTTTATTTTTCTTTTTTTAGAAGGGAAAACATCAAATTTCACCAGAAGACAAATCTCCATACTTTCACAACTATTTCTACTCATCCTTCCTCCCTAACTTACTTCCATTTCCATTCATATCCTTCCTCTACTAGGCTATCTTGGAGCGTCAACTATATTGACCTAACTCCAAATAGAACCCGTAAGCAGAAGTGTTGCTATCTCAACCAAGCTTCCCCAGCAGGCAACTGACAGTCATCATCACATGTCTTGGGGAGCGTGAGCTAACACCGTCCTCCCATGACTTTAGGTTTCGGAGGATACACGGTGGGAAATGCCTCCACCCCTCCTAATCATAACTAGGGTCCACACCCTACAATGGAATATACAGTGGTACTGTGTTGCTAGGGGTTTTGTCATCGTTTATTCGGTTTTGGGTAGTGTCATCACTTGAAATCCTGTACTGGTCCACATATCATAGCAATGCATCCAAACCAATATAATTTCACATACAATATTCATATCATAATGTTTCTCGGCTAGTGGTCATGATATCCACTTTCATCATCATTACGTTGGCTATTTCATAGCCCATAACTTGCAGATTAGTCTGTAACACAATCTGATACATTTCTATGCATTATCATCATGTAATTGCATAGTATCATCATTTCTATTTGGTATCCTTGTACCAACAACTTAACATCAAAGTTTTCTAGTTAGAAATAGATCTCATAATATCCCATAATTCAATTTCGACACCCATTCATAAGATTATCATTTACCAAAATAGATTGCATCATATCCAGCATCATTCTAATATCATTTAAACATTCATAAAAAATTTCATTCTCACAATATGTCGCATCATATACATCATCATCAATAACATTTAAACATTCATAAAATTTACATTCACATAGTAGATCGCATTATATACATCATCATCAATAACATTTAAACATTCATAAATGTTCATACATCTTAAAGTTTCACTGTGAATAGAAAATAAAGTATATAGGCCTCAGGTAATCCTATATGTCTAAGTCAAAAGGTGGTGGTACATACACCCAACCTTCGAGAAACATATTCTCGAGGTGGTCAAAAAAGTGAGGGATAGTCTCATCGTAGTGTCTCAGTGTCTTCCCAAGTAGCAGATCCCGGACTATACTTGTCCCACTGGACCTTAACTTGGTCTACCAAACGGTTCCTGAGATATTGGACTCTATGGTCCAATATGCGTAATGGTTCTACCGTGAGAGTTCCCACTTCCGATACCTGCAATTCCTTCCAATTTAGTTTATGTGATTCATCAGCAACATAATGACGTAAAACAGATACATGAAAAACATTATGAGTTTTATGCAAGTGGGGTGGCAGTACGAGATGATAGGAAACGGGTCCAATTTTCTCTTGGATTCTGAAGGGTCCTATAAATTGAGGTGACAACTTTGTCCCCTTCTCGAACCGTATGGTACTCTTATTAGGCCTAATACGAATGAAAACCTGGTCTCCCACTTCATAACCTCGGTCGGTCCTATGTGCATCCGCATATCTTTTCTTCCTATCATGTGCTTCCTTTAGTCTCTGCCTAATCTGAATCAACTGTTCCTCCATCTCTTGAATCAATTCTGTCCCAACTGTTACTCGGTCTTCTAGTCTATCCTAACTCAATGGAATTCTACATGGCCTTCCATACAAAGCTTCGTAGGGTGGCATTCCGATGGAGCTATCAAAATTGTTATTGTAGGCAAACTCTACCAAAGGTAGGTACTTCTCCCACTGGGTTTGATTATCCATGAAATACATCTTGAGCATGTCTTCCATGACTTGATTTACTCTCTCAGTTTGCCCATCTATTTCAGGATGATAAGATGTGCTTAAGTTCAACTAAGTCCCCAACATTGACTGCAAAATTGTCCAAAACCTAGAAGTGAATTTGAAGTCTCTATCTGAAATGATCTTCTTAGGTATCCCGTGCAAATGAATAACCTCGCTTACAAACACACGTGCCACATCAGTGACATCGTAAGTGTCTTTAACCAAAATAAAATGAGCACTCTTAGTTAACTTATCCACTATCACAAGAATGGCATTGTGTCTATGAGATGTGAGCGGCAACCCCACAAAAAAATCCATAGAGATGACTTCCCACTTGGTCATAGGAACATCATGTGGTTGTAGGAGGCCTTCCGAGTGATGGTAGTCGGCTTTCACTTGTTGACATTCTAGGCACTTGGCAACGAAATGGACTACATCGCGCTTCATGCCTACCCAGAAGAAGAGCTTCCTTATATTTGCATACATCTTCTTCACACCCGGATGCGCACAATAAAGTACTCTATGGGCTTCCTTCAGTATGATGCTTCGAATATCCCCATTCTCAGGGATGTACATCCTTCCTCGATATCTTAACAGACTGTCTATTTCTATACTATATCCTTAGTACTTTGGATCTAACTGCCTCTTGCTCTAGAGGTTTGAAGTAACCTTTAAATACTAGTTGTCTCCTTGGAGTTGTGTCAACATATGTTCCCTCAGATTGACCTTTAAGGTTACCAAGGAGAAGATACGTGGTCTCCCACTCAAGGAATCTGCGACCACATTTTCCTTTCCCTTGATGTATGAAATACCAAAATCGTACTCACTTATAAACTCACTCCATCAACTTTGCCTAGCATTTAGATCTCTTTGAGTGAAGAGATGTTTCAAACTTTGATGGTCCATTTTGAGCTCAAAGTTTCACCCCACAAGATAGTGCCTCCAAAGTTCCAGAGCTAGCATTACAGCTGCCAACTCTAAATCATGAGTTGCATATAGCTCTTTGTGTTTCTTCAACTTCCTAGATTCATAAGCTATCACTCCTCCATCCTACATTAGCACAACCCCCAACCCTTGCTTCGAGGCATCCGTGCAGACTGTGAAGTCCTTTTCCATATCCGGCACTTGTAGAATTGGCACACTAGTTAGTAACCTCTTAAGCTCAATGAATGCACTATCACACTCTTCTGTCCATTCATACCTGACCCCCTTGCGCTACAAGGTGGTGATGGGTTTCGCTATTTTGGAGAATCCCTCCACAAATCTCCAATAATAACCTACTAGCCCCATGAAGCTTCTCACCTCATGGGCATTTTTCAGCACTGGCCACTCCATAATGGCCTTTACCTTCTCTGGGTCCACAGAGATTCCTTTGCTGAAAATGATATGACCTAAATAGTGAATCTCTTTTTGGAAGAAGGAACACTTCGACAGCTTCCCATACAATTTGTTCTCTCTAAGGCAAGACAACGCTACTCGTAAGTGGTCCTCATGTTCTCTTTCATTCTTGGAATAGATGAGGATGTCATCTAGAAAGAATTGTACAAATTGATCTAAGTACTTCCGAAATACGTCGTTCATGAGGCTCATGAATACTACTGGCACATTGGTCAATCCGAAAGGTACTACGACAAACTCGTAATGTCCAAACCGAGTTCGAAAGGCAGTTTTTGGGATATCGCCTTCTTTAATCCTTAACTGATGATACCCTAATCGCAAATCGATCTTTGAGAATACCGCTGCTCCTTTCATCTGATCAAAGAGGTCATCTATTCATGGCATCGGGTACCTATTTTTCACTGTAGCATGGTTCAAGTCCCTGTAGTCTATGCACAGTCGTAAGGATCCATCCTTCTTCTTTACAAAAATTACTGGTGCACCCCAAGGTGAAACACTGGGCCTTATTAACCCTAAGTCCAGTAACTCTTTCAACTGCATTTGCAATTCACAAAGTTTTGGCACTATCATTTGATATGGAGTCTTGGAAATTGGTTCTGTACCAAGTTTTAGCTCAATAGTAAAATCAAGCTCCCTCTCAGGAGGTAACCCTGGTAAATCGTTCGGAAAAACATCCTTAAATTCTGACAATACTGGGTACTGATCCGATGAGGGTCCCTTCCTTTCGTTCACTACTTCCACTAGATATAATCGACACCCTTGTCTCAAGAATCTCTTAAACTTCATAGTTGATATAGAGCATAATGAAACTTTTCTCCGTACACCCTGGATCTCTACTGCCCCTCCCTCGTCATCTACACAGAGCACCCTCTTTGTGAAACAATCTACCAAGGCTCGGTGAGATGCTAACCAATCCATTCCAATGATTAGGTCATATGCCCTGAGAGCAGTGACATATACCTTCAACCTGGTAGTACACACTCCTAGGTCTACCATACAATTATCAACACTAGGTCCTACCGCTTGTTTTCCCCCCGAAGCCATCTCGACTTGTTTAAAGTCATCGTGCTCATAGGCTACCAACCCACTCTTTTCTAATGCAGATGGTGAAATGAAACTATTTGTCACACCAGAATCAAATAAAATCTTAACATTGATATGGTTTAGCATACCTGATGACTCCACCACTGTGGATTGATGTTCGGCCTGGCGATTATTAACCGCTGCATAAATTTGGTGGCTGCTACTTGCTCTCCCCATCGGTGCCTTTCCTTCTCTATGCATGAACCCTGATTGTAACTCAGGCCAGCCACGCTGGTAATGGGGTCCTCCACACCCCCAACAAGTAACACGATATTGAACTTGTGCATTGTTATGTGACTGTCTCTGAAATGATTTCTTTCCCCTGGAACCCCTACCCCTACTAGCTATTCCCTGAGATGGTCGTGGACCTGTCTGTGTCGTTGGTGATGAACGAGATGCTGCACTCACTGCCATTGAAATCCCTGCGGCTACTGTGCTTGGCGTGACTCTGTTACCATATGGCGGTGTCCTTGAGCCCCCTCCCCTGGGAAATGTCCTCGGGGCCTTCCCTACGAATCCAAGACGATGTGGAAATGTCAGTATTGTACCCCCGATTAAGTTCATGTGTTCCTCTGCATAACACACATTTTTCACCGCTTCTGCTACTGAAGATGGTTTCCACATCCGCACCATAGCTCTTATCTTAGGGCTCAATACATAGACGAAGCGCTCTGTCTGTCGTTGGTCATTATCCATATACGAAACATATTTGACCAATTCCGTAAATCTGATCTCATATTCTTCTACAGTTCTATTTCCCTATACTAAGGCATGAAATTCCCCTACCTGTTGTTCCTCGTAGTACGCTGGCAGATATTTCCTCTGGAACCTCTCCTCAAAAAGTTCCCAAGATACCGTGTCTGGGGTAAGGTGCAGTTTTCTTTCCAGGTTGCCCCACCATTTCAAGGGGCTGTCTCTTAACTGAAAAATTGTGATCTTTGCCTTTGAGTTGGATGCATAGTCTCTTAAGGAAAAACACCTTTTCATGCCTTCCAACCATGCTTCTGCACGTTCACTGGCGCGACCCCCGGCAAACTCTGAAAGTTTTATCTTCTGCAATTCTCGTGTGATGTCTTCGGGTGGAGGTCCTCCCCATAAATCCCTTGACACTTTTGGATTACTTGTTCCAGATGGTGGGGGTTCCACCTCGTTCCCTGCTTGTTGTCGCCCCCTTAAAGTTTCATTTATGGCCTCCAACGAGCGCAGTATGACAGCTAGTTCGGGCGATGGTGGTGGTGGCGCTGGCGATGTTGGCGGTTCTTGCGACGACACTCCCCTGCCTTGATTCCCTCGACTCCTGACCATATTGTATTATTTAACCTGCATCAACCAAAGTTGTTAGGGTGAGTTCAGGGATGTTTCAAATTGGTGCTACTCAAACTAGAAACAGGGTTAGGCATAAGTTTTTATTTACTTGTCTATAAACAGACATTACTCTCTTTAGGGGATTGGCTAGGTTAGGATTAGGATTAAGCATCTAAGCTTGATTTCTTCGCCCTAAAAAAAAAATATTAGTTCCCTTGCTCTGTAGCTACACTAGCCTTACGCCATACTTGCCAATTCCTCTTGCTTACTCTCCTAGTGTGTATGTCGCCTCCTTCCCACTTGTCCTAGTCCAAGTCCTTTTAACTTCTCTCTTACAACTAAATATCCTCTGATGCTTGACTCATGAGCTTTCCTTGGCGCGTTGTACATAAACGTTGAATTGTGTGTCTTGGTGGCTGTAGGTGTGAGTCTTTAAGGATTGTAGAGTGGCTTTCGACATTGGAACTTAGCGCTTGGCTTTGACTGGTGGAATGGAATAAAAGGGCTCAGCGATTGGCTCGATGAATTGTGTGTAAGGTCTCGTGAGCCTGACGCTTGGACAATCGGAGTTTATACTTCGGGATACAAAGATCAACAGCGCTAAATAATCCTTTACCTTGATTTCCGGTGCATTCACTAGTTATGATTCAACTCGGTTAGCTAGCTCTGAAACAATAGGTCAGGTAATAAGCCAGTTAGTCTTAATCTTCATACAGTATCTTCCTAATAATGATACCACTCTAATCATATAGTGTTACCATTAATCTATTTAAGTATAAGAATTTATTTGTAAAGACTTATGAGGGTGCGTTGGTGTTAATGCTCTTCTTAAGGTGCTTTGCTTGGTGGGTGGTCTTGGGTTCAAAACCCATAGACTTCCAAAACTTTATTTATTAATATTTTCATTTTCTTTTTTTTTTTAATATTATATCTTTTTTTTTCATTATAAAGAAAATAATAAATAAATAAATATAAACGAATAATTTAAAAACAATAATAATTTTTTTTTTAATTTATATTCCATAATAAATTTAAAACAATTAATTTTAAAAAAATAATAAATTTAAACAATTAATTTACATGATAATTTAAAAAACAATTAATTTTTTTTTTGAAATAACAAATTTAAACAGACCATAATAAATTTAAACAATTAATTTAAAAACAATTAATTTTTTTTTTGAAATAACAAAGGGCGGGCACGCATGAAGCCCACGTGTCGCCCTCCTTTTCTCCAGCTTTTCATACCTAACCCTAAACTATTCCTTAACCCTAATCGACCTGTCGCCTATCTCATTTCTGAAAGTGCTCTGCCCCTCCTACTCTGCAATTGTCGTGGAGTTATGGTGATGGCCACAGCATCTGGTTTTGGAGCATCAAGCGTATATTCCCTAAATACTGTTTCTCTTTTTATTTAGATTGTTATTATTATTATTTTTAATGGCATTCTGTACCAATTCAGTGGATTTGCTTTATCCTTCCGTTGTACAGATAAATGATGCATAGTGCACAGGACTTTCTCTCCCCCTCCTCGTTGGCTTGGCGCTAGGATTTGTACATTTTATAGGTTCTTGCAGGCTTCTCCATGTGGATTTGCATGGCTTTAGGCACTGATCTGGTGTTGAATCTACCCCATGGCAGTCCTGTGCATCCAAGCGAGTCTGAAAGCCAGAGTTCATAACGCATCTCGTTCAATTGCTTCTGCATTTTCTAACAATAACGTCACTTTTCAGGAGGATTTTACCCATGAAAATCTTAATATGCCAATACAAATCGACAGTCTTGTAATATTTCATGTCCCTGGCCTATGTACCCAACTGCCAATCACCTTTACCCATGAAAATCTTCATATGCCAATACAAATCGACAGTCTTGTAATATTTCGTATCCCTGGCCTGTGTACCCAGCTTCCAATCTCCTCATCCACATCCCAATCGTTAAGGGCAGTTCTTTCCTGGTGGACAATGGCCTCTACTGTAGCTATATCCTCTTGGACTCAAGGTGGTATGTTTGCTCGGAATTCTCTAGCAGCTTATTGGGCTGAAAGTATGACCCGCAGGCTGGGGGGCTCAGGGCTAAGGTTACTGGAGGAGGAGGGTCCCCGACGGTAACCGCGGGAGTAGCCACAGGTGGGTGGCATGGATGCAAGCAGTAGCGGGAAAACCAGGGTGGACGAGTACAGGAGGAGAGCAGAGGCGGGAATGAGGGGCTAAGTCTAACCTCTATTGGGAAGAGCTATAGCTTCCTCCACCATCAAACTATAAACCAGAGCCAAAAGCTCAGAACCACTGTAAAACATAATTTTCACTTGATGGGACCCCGAAAAGAGGAAGGAAAGGTACAGTGAAGGAGGAGAAGCGGCCATTGAGGATAACATGGAATAACTGATGGCACATCCTTTTAGAGGCTTTGCAGAATCATAGAAAGAGAGAAGACAAGCGGTTGTCTTCAACCAAGCGACTTGTAGTTCTCACAGGAGAATTGTAGCCATGGTAATGTTCATTACTCATTCTTCCTTAAGTTACAGACTCAAATGGTATTCTTGGATTTTTTCTTTGCGTGAACTGATTAGCTATGGAGGGTTTATCTTTTATTTTATTATTATTTTTTTTTTGAAAGTATCTTTTATTTTTTTATTTTTTTTAAGTAAGCTCTAAGATCTTTTAGGGTTTTTGATCAGTCTGGGAGGAAGAAGGTTCAAAAGCCCAAAGAGGAGATTGTTACACTAGGTCCTATTGTTCGAGAGAATGAGCAAGTGTTTGGAGTGGCACACATATTCGCATCCTTCAAGGTTTAATTGTACTGTGAGACATTTGTAGATCTTGATCAGATTAAAATGAGTCATGTCATCTTCAATAGGGGTCATAGGCATATTGAGTTTCCCTTTTTATATTGTAAGGGCTGGTTCATTACAGTCATTTCACCTACTTCATTTTAAACCACAAAGAATTGAAAGAATACCTTGATTATCTTCTTATAGGGTTGAAAGAATTACTTGCAGAAGGTTTAGATTATTGTGAACTTCGAATTGGTCAGACTTGCTTAGATTAGTGCAACGATTCTTTTACATTAGCGTGCTTCCTTCACAATTTCAATATGTGCATTATTTATATTTATAACTGTGTTATACTAAATTTTTTATTTTTTGTTTTATATATATTTTTTCAGTATGTATATTATTATTTAGATTTATATCTGTGATTGTGGGCTTTGCTTGTAGGTTAAGTGGAGCTGGAGCTCGTGGCTTGGCCCTTAAGGCTCTAGATTGTGAACGAGGCTCTGATACCATGTGTAGTGGCCGTAAAATACAAAATTGCATACAAATTAACATATATTTCTTTTCTCTATACGTAAATCATTCATTCACATCCTACAAGCATAAAAATTCTGTTGGAATTCAAATCTATTTACAGCATGAAAATAACTTAACATAATAAAATTTAATTACCTCCTTCTGATGCTAATTTCTTCGCTGACCTGGTTGTCTAGCCTACTGCTTTGTTGTTGCCTGATGCGCTGACCAACTCTACCCAAACCGTGTTTCCTCCCTGCCAGCTAGGAGCAGCCTGTTTGTCTTCCTAGCTCCAGGATACCGTAAGGATATCCTGGCCCTCGTGCCCAAAACCCCCAACAAACTAGTGCCCCCTGCTTCTGGTTCACCAAAAACCCATAAAACAAACTCCCCACACCAGAAAAATAATCACCTCAGACATACAAACTTTCCCCCCTTCCAATAATTCTTCCTCTTCCCAAAATAAACCTCCCCTTCTTGTAAGACTCTTCCCGTCATATCCCTCCTTCACTGACCCTTTCCTCCTCATTAATTTCCTTATCCCTACATTCATTATCTTATCCTCTTATTTAATGTCTTGTCCTATTATTTAATGTTTCTTATCCTTATATTTAATGTTTCTTATCCCCTTCGTATACGTAAATCATTTAATTAAACAAATTAAAATTATTAACCCTCTTAAATTTATTACCCATGTCATTGAATGTGATAGGTAATTAATTAATTAATTAATCAAAATTATAACAATTAATTAAGTAATAAATATTTAATTAATATTATTATGCCAATCTTTGTTTAATTAAAACCATGTTAGGACAATTAATTACCTAATTAATTTTTACTTAATAATCCCTAAGCATATATTCAACTAGGGTTGTTACAGATCATCCCATAGCCTTTGCAAGAAGGAAGTTATCCAAATCATATCAGAATTACAACACAACAAAAAGAGAAGGCCTAGCCATGTTGTATGGAATGCATAAATTCAGACATTACTTATTGAGAAATCACTTTAAAATGTTCACACATAATTCTTCCCTCAAATATCTAGTCAACAAGCTAGTGTTGGGGGGGAGGATTTGTAGATGGCAATTATTGTTCCAGGAATTTGATTTCGAAGTAATAGTCAAACCAGGGAAGTTGAATGTAGAACTAGATCACTTATCAAGAATAACCAATGGAGAAGAACCTATGAACTTGGAAGACAACTTCCCTTATGCACAATTATTTTCAATACAGGTAGTTGATGACTACTTTGATGATATCATTGAATTCTTGAGTATAGGATTTGCACCACCATCTCTTATGTAGTTATCTCTTCTTCCATGATATCTTCCCTCTTCTTCCTGTCTTGAGTTTGATCCATTCTTTGCTTGCTTCTGCAATCGATTTAGGATTTTCATCACTTAAGCATTTATTTGATTTTTTTCTCTTATCAACCTCTCATTGTCTTCTTTGTAGCTTTGTACTTCTATTATTAATCTTCTCACAGTCTGTATTAATGCTTGTTGCTCCCCTCTGCCCTTGTGTCCTTTTGATTATGTCTCTGCACTACCAACACTGATATTTTTTCCTTTGTATTCTTTATAATGACTTAAGTCTCCCTCTCCTTCCTCAATTTCTTGAATATGAATTCTTATCCTGAACTGATATGTTTATACCCCTAATTATGCAAAATGTGAAAGAAACTAGTTTGTTAGAAATATGCATATCATAAAAAAATGTCAATTAATGTTATAGGTCCTTTTTTTAGCTCAATTTATGAATATTTAAATCATAATTTTCCCAAATATAAGTGTTAGCCTCAAACTTATGGGTAACTAAGGAGATCATGTCTTGAGGCCCACAGGTCCTAGACATGGAGTGTTGAGAGCCAGACAACTTGAGCATGGCCCTGAAGGGCCCCTTTTTACTGCAACAGATCCCACATACCATCAACAACAGTATCCATCACATCGCCCTGGTCCTTAAATGGAAATGAATATTGCTCCATAAGCTAATAAGTCTGGGTATCATGGTATGTATCGCTCAGATTTTTAAAACATTTAGACATGTTGCATTGAATATTTCTGGATTTCATAATGTTTGATTGACTTTATGATCTTTTGCTTGTTCAAACCTGGGAGGGTCACATGATGCCCTAGTAAGTTGGTTTCCCTTTAGGATAGGTTGTTACCTAGTGGATATTTGAAGAGTCATCACTCATTCCATCCATACTTACCATTTTCCATCTTTATCCCCTCCATATAGCCACATTTTTGGGCATTGGGGAAGGATCCAGTTGGAAAGAGTTATACCTTACCTCATGTGAAGAAGGGGCTAACGACCCAGGGGTAAAGGTAGTTGAAAAAAGTTAAGATTCAAATTTAAACCTTTGAGATGCTTCACCTAGGGATCCCCAAGAAATCACTGAAATGCTTCTTGGAAATAAAAGGGGACCCATATATGAATAAAATACTCAAGGAATTTGTTGGTGGATAGGAGGTCTCATCATGAGCCATCCTATCATGACCATCAACATGTAGAGGTATGACACTACCACCCAAATGCTCAACAATCTAGGGTAGTGGCTCTTGGTTGCATGGAAAAAATAAAGGGCGTCTCATCATGAGCCAACATTCTCATTTCCGTGAAATGTTTGTGGGTGACACTGCCACTAGCTAGTCACCAAGCTAGGGCGTTGGCCATCAACTCTTTCCTTGCAGCATGAAGAAAGAAAGATAAAAGAAGAAAGAAAAGATAAAAATAATAAATTCCAATCAGTGGGATTGGAAACATTTTCATCCATGACAAGGTGCATCTCACCCTCAACAAAGGCACCCATAGGTGAGTGTTACATTTCCCTGTTATCACATGCACCCCATGCCCAAAGGTTTTCCCCTCACCACCTCATATGCTTTCATGATTTGGATCAAGCTCTAATGTGGAAAAGACCTTGAATTAAGGGAGACTGACCCAATAGTTCACCCTGAGACCATTCCAAACCCTAGACTTGTCAACTTGCATAAAATTTTGAGCATTTGTTTTGGTTTAGGGGGAATTAATTCACATGTTTGGGCATTTTAATTATTAGATGTGATTTATGTATTATGATGCATGTGACTAATGGACCCCTGGAGGGTGTACTTGTTGTCTTTGCAGGACCTTTCCTAGTGAACAGGTACATGGAGAGATGACTAGCTCAGACCTTCATGAGGGATCAAATCCCATTTGATGGATGTTGAGACCCCAACCAAGGGGCGGAATGAAGATGAAGGGATTTTGCAAGGAAGAAGAAGGATTTTTCCTTTGGAGGAACTTTGGTGGACCTAGACACAAGAGGTTGTGCATTTCCCACCTTAATTCTAGTCTTTGGAGGCCTTGGACGTCACCCATCCAGCCCTAGGCGTTTCTACATAGAGTGGTTGTCACCTTGGGGATAATCCTGAGGTTATTGACACGTGTGGGCAGGGTTTTGTCCTTTGGAGGCCCAATGTTTCACTCCATTAGCCCAACGTTCCATGACAAAGGTCAAACATCACATTATAAGGGAATGTCATCACCCCTAGGAGGATCTTTACATGCAAATTTATTTTATTTTGTCCATAATTTAATTTTGTAAGAAATTGGCCAGGTCGGTGTGTCTTGTTTTACCCAAAACCTAATTAAGGTCAAACTTTTGTATAACTAAACAAAAAGTGACATTAATTTTGATCATAACTCACCTCTCACAAGATGGAGGACTGAAATTTTCTCCCTAAAGGGGTTATTAGCTGAAATTACCAAGGCACACTTGCTTGGAGGCTATTTTGGATGCATTTTGGATCATTTCTTGGTGAAATTTTGGCAAATCTAGGGTTTTTGTGCTTGATTATTCTTGGTGAAGTAAGTAAATCTAAAATTTTAATTTCATGATAAATTTCTATGGTATGTTTACTTGTTCATATGTAATATTATGAAATTTCTTGCTTGAAACCCTAGGAGTAAGAACATAAGGTGCTTCTTTCATGCTCTTTATTTTGCTAGTTTTTCTTAAGAAGATATTTGACAAACTTCTAGATCCCTAAAGTGTTATCACTTTAGAATCTTTTTCTAGTTCTTATTGCATTAAATATTTTTCAAGAGTCTAAGGATAAGAGAAATCATTAGGGCCTAGAATTGCCTACACCCTAGTTGAACCTTCTCTTTGAGGCTTGGTGCTTGAGAACTTAAGGCACTAATTCTCAAGCTTCCACCTTGTTATCTTTTAGACAAGTATAATCATTGTTGTCTCTCCAAGTTAATGTGCTGATATAATTGACTTCATAAACCCTAAAGGAACTAGTCTCTTGTCTCTCTTTTGTTGGAAGGTTGATCAAAAAAACTTTCAAACTCTCTTCCTTGAAGCTCCTACTAACTTGAACTAACTTACTAACCTAGTCTAGAAATACTAATAGTTAATTTTTTTCTGTTGTAACCTCTGTTGTGGCCATTATTTGAAGCCAATATCAGCATACTAATTCTCTTATAAACTGCCCAAAATTTGTACTAGGCAAGTTATTATCAATTAATGCTAAAGTGTATGTTAAATTGCCTCAACAAAGTACATTTCTAAATCTTGTTTCTTGTTGTCATCATTATTGATTTGTTGTTGTTGCAGTCACTTTTGATAGCATGTTAAACTCATTTGTTGATTGATAGATCACCCAAAACCTGTACTGGGAAAGCTATAATCAATAAGTGTTGAAATAGTTTTTTAATTACCTAACTTAAGCACTTTTCTGGAGTGGTTTTGTTGTTGTCATCATTATTTATTTTACTTTTGTTACAAGTGTTTTGACAGCCCATTGAAGTCACTTATTGAATTGTTTTAATATTGAAATTGTAAGTGACAAAGTACTATCAAATTGCAAAGTATTTATATCATTTTTGTCATCATAACTTGCAATTTCTAGATACATTGTTGCTACTATAATTTTATCTTTGTTTTATATAACTTGTTTTAGTTGCACATAATTCATATAAGAAGTAATTGATCATCATTATTGAAATCATTTTTATTGCTAACATTTGATGTTTCATTGGAAAAGGGAAGGTACCATTCATTTCCATTTATCCCCTTGAACTTTACCAAGTGACTTCTCTCCCTGAGTGACCTAGAGAGAGGGGTGGGTTTTACCTAGTCTTTTACCCTTCATCAACCAACTAGGTCTAGGAACTTCTCCCTTGGAGTGATGTTTTATCCTCCTAAAAAGAAAGAGGTACCCTGTTGGGGTGACAGTGACAGGGCCACCTCCGTGTTACGTCAATCTAGGCCTACATTCCTTTAGGATTTGGGAAAGTACAAATTTTGAGATAACAATAATAATTCCAGGTTATTCTCCTATGAATCATATTTCCAACGATTGTAATTATGCCTCGATCTGATCTCTGAGCTGAAAGTTATTGCTTTCAGAAGTTAACTAGGGGTTAAAATTTACCCTCCACTGTTTGGGTTGTAAATCCCTCGTACTAACTCCATTTGAAGAATGTTTTGCACAGTTAGAAAGCTCTCTCTGATCTCTCTTAATTGGGATTTAGAAACTTTGTGGCTTGGTTGGTTGAATAGTTTCGAATTTGACTTCTCAAAAAGGTCGTTTAGGCCTCTGAAAATGGCCTGCATGTTAAACACTTGGAAAATCACTGAAATATTCCAATAATTTTTAATCATTTATGATCATTTTAAATAAAAACCTATTGAATTTGATGTTAGCGTGGCCTCCTATTCCACCTAGAACCCCTGTAATGATTCCATGTCAGCTCTCGTCCACTCTTTGTCTTTCCCTGTCGGCCCTTACCTCTTTCCTTTGTTCCTCTCTTTTCCTCGCGTGCTTAATTTTATTTTTCGGGCCTCCATAATTTGTAGTTGTCAATGTGGCATATTCCTATTGGGTTGAGAGGATGAGAAAGCCCCATCCCACACCCATAATTCCTGACATGTGAGATTCACATTGGTTTAATCCAACAACTAAGATGCAGTGTGCGTCGACGACGATCAACGACCCACGTTGCATTGCGCCCCCCCAATCCCGTCGACAGTTAACACAATTAGGAGGGGATGAAAAGCATAGCCAATGTTTTGGATGGGGTTCATGTGTCTCACATCCGGTCACTACGCCCCCCCCTCCTTGGGTTATTTTAACCCCACTTGACCCCCTCATAATTTAGGTTCTGCATGTCCAGCTCCGGGTTCCGTCGGGTAGGAGGGTGACCACAACCATGGCGCTAGGTCAACCACCACCTTTTCCACCATGACACTGTGTACCTACCACCATGGAAATACATGTCACATTTCTACCACATAAGCTAACATGTGGTCCCCACGTCATGATGACATCAGCGGTATGGAAAAATTCCCAATTTTTCCTAATTTTGCCAAATTTCAAAAATTTCCAAATATGCCCAACTTCATAATTTATTTTGGCCACCATCAAACTTTATGATTAGTTCAAAATAAAAAAATACGGCCCCGTAATCATCAAACTAAACTCTACACATGGATTTTGATCCTTCCATGTTGAATTTCCCCCATGACATTAACTGTTAAATTTGGCGTTTTTTTCCCAATTTCACCCCAAATTCACCACGGGCACTCGACAATCCTGAGATTTGTCTGATTTCACTCCAATAACAACCCATTCAACAACCACAACCATAAATTGCTTGCGTGCACCACTGGTTGATATTCCTATAATGGATTCCATTGAATTCATCCACTGATGTAATTCAACAAACGAATTGCATACATCCTCTACAACTACATTTATGTAAATTTCAGATCTATTCTCTGTTAATTGGCCCATCCAGGATTAGTGTCTATACAATCGCTCTGATACTAATCTTTAACATACCCATCCACCCGCAGGGATGGGCATGTTACATCAAATTTAACACTTCAGCTAATTTAGAATTCTTGGTGACATTTAATGAATACAGAAACATAAAAGAATCACATGCAATCATCAATATTCATACTACATCATAAAATAATATTTAAACATGCCATGCAAAACAATAACGAGAAAGGAGGCACATTGAAGACACATATCTCATGGATATTAATTAATACACAGTGGAAATAAGCTATACAAGCATAGAAACACAATGATAGAGAACACTTATCTTTAACAAAATGATGCAACAAATGGCTACAGAACAAGGATGTTCCACCCAACCATAGACATTTTTGTTCCAAGTCTCAACAACAATGTCACCCCTGATCCATGGATATGAATCCACAAGGACGGTTCCAGGGTATCACTCAACTTCCCAAACCAAGTCTGATCCGGATTATTTTTGACACAAAATGAGATCGGAGATATAATAAAGAAATGCACAGAGATATTGTAAGAGAGACAATAATATAACAGAGATATAGCAGAAATAAAACAAGAGTCACATATATACAATAATACATGATTTCTATTATCGAAATAAATGTATAGAGACTGTAAAATACAGAGTGAAAGACTCGCTAGAATGGTGGTAGCTTATCTCTGAGAAGAGATGTGATGGCTACTCGCATCTGTGAGAATATGATTATTACAATGAAGCTCTAAGGGCCTTTTTAACAAAAGTAAAATCCAAAACCCTAACCCCGGAAGATGAAAAGCCAAAAGGTTTGTGGGCCCCGATGGGGGTAGTTGATACGTCAACTTCCCAGGGGCATAACTTTTGCATACAATCTCTGTTTGGGGTGCTCAATAGCTCATTCGAAATATCTATTCGAGAACTACAACTTTTGGGTGAGCAACATTGATCTATGATCCATGTTTCTCCTCGTTTTCTCAAAAAACATTGTTTAGGGCCTCAAAATGGACCTGAAAGTTAAAAACTGCTAAAAATAGTAAATTACCAAAATTGCCAGAAACATGTTTTGGGCCAGTTGGAGAAGGTGGGTGGCCAATGATATCCACCTGGATCAATCCTCCCTCCTTAGGAAGAAATGGTCTCCATTGTGTTGAGTTCCTGGCAGAGAGGGGAAAGCGATTGTTGAATCTGAATCTTGGTGAGTTGCTTGCCTTGTTGGAACTGTCGCGTTGCTTGGTTTGTTGAAGGTCGTCACGAACCTGTGGCTAGAAGGGTTGGACCTTTTAACCAGTCTGGCTACACGAGATGACTTTGTGCAGAAGGAATCTTTGTGCTTTGCTGCAACCTTGTCGACCTGCTTCTGGTGGATAGAAGGTGCTTGGACCGAGGCTATAGTGGTTGCAGTATCCTTTTGTTCCCCTTTTGAACAAATTGTGGAGAAGATGAATTTTGTAGTATGAGATACTACATTGCGATACTGTTTAGGTGGGACAATAGTCGGAACTACCTATGGTATTCTGTAGAGATGACCCCCCAAAGTAACAATGACACTACGGGGTTGAGACTCATAAATAGCATGGCACTTCCACATATATGGCTGGCCCAAGAGAACATCACAGACATCCAGTGGGGAAACATCACATAATACCTCATCCTTAAAGGTTTGGATGCTATATGACAATCGACACTATTAGCTGACACGAAGATCTCGTCCTTGGCGAAGCCACCCGATGTTGTATGGTTGTGGGTGTAGTGTTGTCAACAATCCCAACTGTTTGACGACCTCTGATGAGATGAGGTTCTTCTGGCTTCCACTATCAACAATAAAATGCAATGAGGTCCCCTTCAACCACATTTGTGAATGAAAAAGGCGCTTCCCCTCTTCAGGATCTATTGGTTTTTTTGGTTGAATTGTTGCAGTCGTGACAATAGTAGTGGGGTCTGCGTCGATGATCTGTATTTTCCCATTATTTTCAAAATCAAATTCTGAATCAAAGTTCGGCTCCTTGTCTTTGATCTCAGCCACCAATGACTGTTTTGAGCGACATTCATCGGTGTTGTGCTAGGGGCTTTTGTGGAAATCACACCATTTTCTGGTGTCCTTCTTTGTCTTCCCGTGACCCTTCTTTTCCTATGTATTGGAATGGTTTTCGAGAGACTGTTTGTTAGGGTTGTCATTGCCATACTTTGGTTGTTATGGATTTGCAGACCCGAACTCCCGTTTGTTCTGGTGCTTAAATTTCTGCTCGATTTTAAAAGCATATCAATATGCAGCACCGAGTGATGAGATGTGCAAAAAATCCATTTCAGTTTGGATGTATCTGTGTAGAGCCCCACAGTATTTTAGAACCAAATGTCATTCAGAGTCTTTGATACCTAGCTTGGTGTGTAAGGTATGGAAGGTATTAGTGAAATTCGGAACTGCTTGGCCCCTCTCTTGTCGCAGTGTGGTCCATCTCATGTACCGGTCCTCATAGTTGCCAACAGGGTAATATTGTTCCTTTACCACATCCACACAAAAATACCAAGTGGGATTGGCCCCATATATTCTAGACTCCTCTGTGGAACTCTTCTCCTAGTAAGTTTCCCACCAATGTTTGACATGCGGGAGAGCCTTAAGGAGTGTGAAGGTGATCTTTTCCTTGTCGAAAAAATTATGAACAGAGAAATAACCTTCTAGAAGATTTAACCATTTATCTAGGGAATTTGCATCTATTTGACCTTCAAATACGGGAATATCAAAATTAACCTATACCTTGAAAGGTGAGGTGCCTCCAAAGTGGTCGCTTGATGAAGATGTGCCTGATGATATCGGGAGGTGTTGAAGGATGTGGGAAAACTTATCCATCATTTCATCCCTCTGTCATGTGAGAGCTTGCTCAAGCAACAGACTGATAGGATCGTCTGCTCCATCATTTTTATTTTCTTCCACCATTGAGG
>JASDQU010108474.1:32226-44940 GCA_032191745.1 Picea mariana | reverse complement strand
TTGCTCCCCATTTTCTAAAAAAACATCATTTAGGGCCTCAAAATGGCCCCGGAAGTTAAAAACTGCTAAAAATAGTAAATTATCAAAATTGCCAAAAACATGTTTTGGGCTAGTTGGAGAAGGTGGGTGGCCACCGATATCCACCTGGATCAGTTTATTATGTTTTACTCAACATTCTCCCCCTCCCCCACTCTCATGAGGGTGGGGGAGAGGGAGAATCTTGGGTAAAACATAATAAACAGAAGCCTCATGAGGGTTGGGGTAGAGGGGAATATTGGGTAAAATATAATATTTTTTACCCAATATTCCCCCCCATCCCCAACCTCATGGTGGGGGTACAAGGGGGGGAATATTTGTCTTACCCAATATTCCCCACCACCACCCCCCTCATGAGGGTGGGGGAGGGGGGGAATATTGGTTAAAGCATAATAACCACCAAACTCATGAGGGTGGGGGTAAAGGGGAATATTGTGTAAAATATAATATGTTTTAGCCAATATTCCCCCCTACCCCCAAATAACCTCATGAGGGTGGGGGTAGAGGGGAATATTGGGTAAAATATAATATTTTTTACCCGACATTACCCCCCACCCATAGCCTCATGATGGGGGTGGGGGGGGCTGGGGAGGGGAATATTTGTTTTACCCAATATTCCCCACCACCACCACCCTCATGAGGGTGTGGGAGGGGGGGAATATTGGGTAAAACATAATAACCAACAACCTCGTGACAGTGGGGATAGAGGGGAATATTGGGTAAAACATAATAATAATAGCCATCGGTCTCGTGACGGTGGGGGTAGAGGGGAATATTGGGTAAAACATTATTATGTTTTACCCAATATTCCCCTCTACCCCCACCGTCACGAGGCTAGTGGTTATTATGTTTTACCTAATATTCCCTCTTCCCCGACCCTCTCATGAGTGTGTGGGAAGGGGGAATATTGGGTAAAACCTAATAACCATCATCCTCATGACGGTGGGGGTAGAGGGGAATATTGGGTAAAACATATTGAGGGTGAGGGTGGGGGAGCGGGGAATTTCTATGTTATTTTCTCTTTTATCTAATCACAACTCTTTTCTACTGTTTCCAACTTTCTGTGATTAGTGTCCAAATGAAAATACTCTTCTTTATGGGAGTCTACCAAATGTTTCTAGGTATCTTTTTCCAAAGTCAACCCTTATACTTTCTCCCTTAATTGTTCAATTTCATCTTTCTCTACAATTAATCCCTTGAGTTGTTATTATAATCTTTCAATTTCTAACAATACATTTGAGGGAATCGGAGTAGGAGTAGGTTTAGGTTTTACCTGGCAATTTGTGTCCTCCTTTTCAATTTTGAATAATGTTTCTGCCATTTGTCTTGTCAATTTAACTATTTACATTTACCTCATCTTTCATTTGACTTAATAAAAAATCAAGTACATAAGTATAGCACCCTTATAGTAGCACTTAATAAATCCTACACGACTTCTAGATTTCAACTAATGCATTGTCAACAAGTCAAAATGAATAATGCTCTCGTGGAAATATCCCTATGTTGATGAGAAACTCTTCAACATTATGTAGCTCCAACAACTGGTATTCCCGCTGACGAAAACATCTGTAGCGCTTGGCAGACTTGATCTTCTAAACTTCAGCTGATGAGAAATTCTGCAGCTCACAAAAAATACACAATTTGTTTACCAAATCCTATAATTAGACAAGTTAGCATCCTAAACACATAAATCATGCATTCATGTTACTTTTCTAGTAAAAATCATTTATTTCATATAAAAATTCAACCCAAATATTCATGCTATTCAGGAAAGGTAAATGAGGTGGAAATGGTGGTTAATGGGTAGGAAATAGTCAAGTTTGTTCAATTAGGAAGGATACTGAAGTAGTTGAAGGGGAAATAAAAAGGACAATTACCATGCTCATCACCGGGTACGTGTGGAAGAAGAAGACACCTAGAACATTGTCTTCAAGACAATGGTCTATATGAATGGTTGACACTGCCTTTTGGTTTATGTAATGGACCAACTACATGTATGTGATTAATGAATGATGTATTTCATCCCTATTTAGATTCATTTATAATGATGTATTTAGATGACATATTGGTTTATAGCTCTACCTGGGAAGAGCACATCTCATGCAAGTGTTAGAGACTTTGAAAAAACATCAATTGTTGGCTAACCTTAAGAAATGCAAGTTTTCTCAACAATCATTAGTGTATTTGTGGTATGTTATTGGCAGAGGGGAACTCAAGATAGATCTCGTGAATATGGAGGCCATCCTCAAGTGGTCAGTTCATACTAATGTCACTAAGTTGGGATATTTTTGGGGGAAGTGCAGTATCTACGAAAGTTCATAGCATCCTTTTCAATGGTAGCTACACCACTTCATGCCATAACAACAAGTTGTAAAATTTTCTAGTGGGTAAAGAATCAATAGAAGGTTTTCAAAGAGTTGAAATGGAAGATTAGTCAAGCACAAGTCCTTACATTATCTAACTTGTAGAATCCTTTTGAAGTGGAGACAGATGCAAGTAGATATGCTATGTGAGTCATCTTGATGCAAGGAAGTAAGATGCCATTCTATCATTCTGAAATGTTTCATGAAGGAGTCCAAAACTACCCCACGTATGATAAAGAACTATATGCCTTATTTCAAGCTATTAAAAAGTGGAAGCACTATTTGATGGGAAAGGGAACCATTATCCACATTGATCACCATCCATTGCAGTGCTTCCAGGCCCATGGCAAGCTTCAACAAACCATGCACTATAAGTGGATGAGATTTTTATCGCAGTTTCATCTAGTCATCAAATATAAGAAGGGAAACACTAATAAGTTGGCAGACATTATTTCAAGGTCACCCACATCCCAAATTATAGCTTTGGGAACTTTTATGCACATGGAGCCTTTTACCCATGATGCATATACAAAGGCGTACACAAAAGGTGAGGACTCTAAAGAGGTGTTTCAACCACTTCAGGGCCAAATTCATGTGGAAGAAGGTGTAATATCCCCAATAGAGCTAGGCGAGGATTTTATGGATTTCTATGCAATTATGTTATATTTAAACAAATTTTGTGCATTCATTCTATTAAAGACATTTCATCAAACATATTGCAAGCATCCTAAATACACTTGGAATAGAAGAGAATCATGGAATATTTTATTATGAATGGAGACTGAACACAAGAATCTAATGGTTGCTATGGCAGCTACAATACATCAATGGAAAACACACAATACAAGCCAAAAACCTGGAATCATGTTGTGGCCCCCTCAACATATGAGATCCAACCCTCCAAGTGCCAGAACCTCTCCAAGTAGATCACTACAACCCAAATTTGAAAACAAACCCAAGATGAAGATCATGGATGGATCCTCCTCCTTGTCTGGCTAGGGTGGATATTGAACCACCGAAACAAGACCAACAATGGAAGGGTTTTACCCAAAACCTCAACGAAAACGTTGGCTACAAGAGAACTCAATAAGATATCAAACCATAATAATGAGAAGTGGCGGGTTACCCTTCTTTTATACTTTTCCAACCCCTTTTAGATCCTTCCTCCATGCCTTCTAGAACTTTCCCCTTATGACTAAATCAACTCTTCTAAAATTTTTCCCTTTTTGACCGAATCAAATATAACCCTTATTTCTCCTTCAATTATTATTTAAACATTAAAAATACATTTTTAATGCTTAAGTGGTTAATTTTTTAATGTCACTTTAAATACATAACCTCCCATAACTAAATGACATTAAATGACCCCCTTTGACTCCCTTTTCTTCTTTATTTAAACATTAAAAATACATTTTTAATGCTTAAGTGGTTAATTATTTAATGTCACTTTAAATACATAACCTGCCATAACTAAATGACATTAAATGACCCCCCTTTGACTCTGTTTTTCTTCATTGACAAGCCATGGAAGTCCTTTCTACTACAAAATGGGGAAACTAAAAAATGGGGACATGACAAATCCTCCATTCCCAAAGATTGCTTGTCCTTAAGCAATTCCATCATGACTTGATGCTCCATTGATTGATCGAGACTGACACTGAAAAATGATACTAGATAGCTTGTCCTCAAGTAATGGTATCATGACTTGACGCTCCATTAACTAATCCAGATAGACACTAAAGATGATACCACAATCCCAAACTACCCTATAAGATGTGAAACATGCTCTGCTCAAGGCGTGGTTTGGCAATGTCCGAACATAAGAGGCCTCCTGAAAACCTCTAGCAAGAAAGGCCACCTAGTGTTGTAATAACTCGATCAACTCATCAATGTACTACTCTGCTAGGGAACCAACCTCATGAGAGAAAAAACTGGCTCTCACCTCACTGTCAACTATTTCACTATATCCTATCCCAGGGTCCCAGGCTATCCTCATAAAGGAACCACCATGCTGATGTTGCGCTACTCTGATCATAGTCATCCAACCATCGTGCTCACTCTGTGTCCACAAGATGTAACGCCTCAAAGGATCAAATTCACTATCGAGGATCATGCTCATCCAATATATCACCACTCTAAGATCATATATCATAGAGAAGTCTATGTGGTCACTAAGTCTCCAAGTATCAAAGGGAAAGGCCTCAATACTCCAATACTTCATGTTTGTTGCAATCATCCAAGTATCATCTAGACAATCTCCCAACATATCGTCTGCAAAGTCCCTCTAGGTGAACACAATAACCTTGTAGGTGGTAAAGTCACTAGGATCCCACACTAGCATGTATGACATGAAACACCCTCTACTCATAACACTGGTTTGTACAGTGAAAATACTAAGGTCCACCTGACTACTCCTGATAAGCCAGGCAATCATAAGCTGCATGAATTCAACCAATTTCTCGGAAGACCACTCCTCCAACCAACCACTCCTAAACCTCCCAAAATTAAACTCTAGAAAGTGAAATTTGGTGCTCCCCTCTCTAATAGTGGCTAATCTATCAAACAATGTGAACCTAAGGTCCCAAACTAATTCTGGAAAGATACCACCATGAAGGTGTTGCACCACTTTGATCATCAACGTCAGACCGTCGTGCCCGGTCTGCATCCTCCTCTCTTGGAACCCTAAGCTGATATCCTCGAAGGGACTGAGACCACCTTCATGAATCCTCCCCTATAAAGGTATCTCAATGAAGTCTAATTTTGTAAATCCACGATCTGCCTGAAGCCTATCCTGCCAACTAGAGTAAGTCTCGACCTCCTCTCTACTGACATCCCAAAAATAAAGAAGACCAATCATTGTCACAACTCTATCAATCATCATCATCGAAATCAATCTATCAGTCAAATGAATTCCCGAATACCACCACCAAAATGGAATTCCACCACTCTTAATGCCTGCTAGTTGCTATTGTTCCATATTGGTAATCATCAGAGTCAAAATGAGCCAAGTCCTTGGTATGCCATCATTTAGTAGGAACCACGTACTAGGAATCAACTATGTCCCTATTAATAGGTTCGGCTCCTGCCAAATTGTCCTAAGAATTGTGTTATCCTGACCATGGTCAATATACTCAGTCACTCCATGGAGACTAAACACCTCCCTCTCTGATAAGGCCTCTAAAGTGTGGTCCTTGCCATGTACCTCTGGTAGACTTGTGCTGAAATATGTCGACGCATTCTCCCACCTTTATCCTGAGATGAGTATAGACTGCCATAACCCTGCTGGATAGGTATGCGCTAACTCATTATGCTGACAAGTCATGCACTCCCTCACATGTCTCTACACATCATCCTCGAGGCCCTTTCATGAGACCCTCTCTCTGATCTGCTGGTAAGTCTGGAAGTACCCAAGATGTCCTGCCAAGGGTGAATCATGTATAACCCTTATGATATATTCCCTAAGTGTGTGCTCAGGGACTAAGTATATGCTAGCTCTGTAGTAGATGATATTTTCCACTACCCTATACCTTCCATCCTGAATATGACCATCCATTAACTTACAAGCAAACCAGTTCTTGGAATATTCCACCAAAAGGTGGGACTTCCAATCAACTAAAATCCACGTGAACCAATCTATTGTGTTAGGGATCTCCCCCTAATGTATCTGTACATCTTGCATATATGTTGTGTCAATCTCTTTATCCCTGTCTAGATGATAGCCTAATCGAAAATCAATCTCTAGAGAGTGCTTTGTCCAATGCTTGAATGTGCCTCATGTCTCATCTAATTGTCTCCCATGATCTACTCATGTCCTACTATATACTCTAAGGGCATCAAATAGTAGCACTAGATGCCACTTCCACTGTCTGAAAGTCTGAAAAGAGACTATTGCATTGGTCAACCCCAAGGGTATGGCCAAGAACTTGGGGTAATATCTAAGAGCAATCCTACGGGTAACCTGCTCTGGTGATGTCCCAATCAAAGATTAATCTTTGAGGAACATTCCTCTCCCCGAAACTCATCCATCCATCCATCAATCCTCAGTGAAACCAACGCAATGATACGTTTGAAGTCCTTGTCTGGAGGTCTCCTTGGGGGAGTTATCCCAAAACCCCACTGCACACCATCGTACACAGTTTTATATTGTTGTATAATATTGCACATCACAGTATCATCATGTACCGCCCTGAATCTTATATGTTCCACTCTATCAATCACTCTGCTAATATCAAATGGATCTGGGTCCCAGAGTGACGTATTCACATCTATCCTATACTCAATCCCCCTATCAATTGGTGCATACACTTCCTTGTTGGCTGGTCCACAAGGAATTTGCTCAATTACTATCTATGTAGCTAATCCTTGAGCCAAAATAAATGGCTCATGATCCCTGCAATGAAAAACAAGTGCACAGTCAAAACCCTATGTGTCAAATCTCTCCTCAAATACCTACAACTGTAAATGCTCTTCATGTGGGATCATCACAAGAGGCTCCTCCCCCATATAATGAGTGTCACTCATGCCCTCATGCATCACTACTGCTAAAGATGATGGAGTCTTTGTTTCTATCAATGATGAAGAGTGTGCCACACTAAGCTAGTAGCAAAGCTCCTCAATCTCCCTTTCCTTGTCTTCAATGAACTTAAGAGCAAGGTCCCTATCCATGAACAACTGCAAGTAATCAAATTTCATCTGCTCTAGTGCTTCTTTGATGATCTGTAATTGAGAACTAGTGATCCCATCTGCAACTCCTTTTTGTCTCTCGTCTATCTAAGCTTTCCACATAAGATATTCAATATACTTCTGAGTATCATCTTACCTTGTCAACACCTGCACAATCTGCTCCTCCTTGACCAGTAACTGGTCCTCCAAACCCTATCGAGATACAATTACGTCTTCATCATAATCGATATCATAACTGAGATATGGTGATGAATCCTCATCAATCAGAAGTGTTATCACACTTTGAATTCCCTCATCGTACATAGTGATATATGTTGGACCCTCAACATCGAATGCTTGGAACAAGTCATCATAAGATCTTTCATCTTCTTCTTGTGTTGATTCATCAGAGGTATATCCATCTAACATGCCAGTGTCACCGGCCTCATCGGTTAATTCTGATGATGTCTCATAGGCTGTTATTTGGTCTTCCTCTATGCACACATCCTCAATATGGCTAGATGTATGCTCATCCAAAAGGTCAATCTGAGGTCTTGTTAAACCTTCCTCATGAAGTGAGGTCTTTGCTTCACCAACTTCTGCAAATTTGAACTCCTTTTTCTTCTGCTTCCCAGATATAAGCTTCAACAACTCATGAATCTCTAACAACATTGTGAAATTCCTTTGATAGTTCTCTAGACCTTTTTGATAGTTCTGACATGATCGTAATAATTTTGTCATGAGTTCTTGACTTGTCTCCATACTGTAAAATCGCGTGGCTTTTTCCGAAAAAACCCTGAAAAACTTTCGAAATTAGAATGATGATAACTTTAGTTCCCGAACTCTATTTCACCTGATTTTTTTTTTTAAATTGAGTATTTTTCCAAGAGGAATTAAAATACCTATTTTTTTTTGGTAAATTATGCTCAAAAAGCTTCATATCTGAGCCTGAAGTGCCCCACCCTCTTTTTTCCCTAAACATTTCCGTAGAAAAACCCCAATTTTTTTTATTATTATTTCTTCTCTACCAAGGAAAGTGTTATGATGCAATCACAAGCTAGAAAAATCACCAGCTCTAATACCACTGTAATATCCCCAATAGGTCTAGGCATGGAATTTATGAATCTCTATGCAATTATGTTATATTTCCACAAATATTTTGCATTCATTCTACTAAAGACAATTCGTTAAACATATTGCAAGCATCCTAAATACACTTGGAATAGAAGAAAATCATGGAATATTTTATTATGAATGGATAATGAACACAACAATCCAATGGTTGCTATGGCAGCTGCAATACACTGATGGAAAACACACAATACAAGCCAAAAACCTGGAATCATGTCGTGCCCCCCTCAACATATGAGATCCAACCCTCCAAGTGCCATAACCTCTCCAAGTAGATCACTACAACCCAAAACTGAAAACAAACCCAAGATGAAGCTCCAATGAAGAACTTGGATGGATCCTCCTCCTTGTCTAGCTAGGGTGGATATTGCACCACCGAAACAAAACCAACAATGGAAGAGTTTTGCCCAAAACCCCAACAAAAACGTTGGCTACAAGAGCACTCAATAAGATATCAAATCATAATAATGAGAAGTGAGGGGTTACCGTTCTTTTATACTTTTCCAACCCCTTCTAGATCCTTCCTCCATGCCTTCTAGAACTTTCCCCTTTAAATCAACTCTTCTAGAATTTTCCCCTTTTTGACCAAATCAAATATAACCTTTCTTTCTCCTTCAATTATTATTTAAACATTAAAAATACTTTTTTAATGCTTAAGTGGTTAATTGTTTAATGTCACTTTAAATGCATAACCTCCCATAACTAAATGACATTAAATGACCCCTTTGACTCCCTTTTTCTTCTTTATTTAAACATTAAAAATACATTTTTAATGCTTAAGTGGTTAATTATTTAATGCCGCTTTAAATACATAACCTCCCATAACTAAATGACATTAAATGACCTCATTTGACTCCCTTTTTCTTCATTGACAAGCCACGGAAGTCCTTTCTACTATAAAACAAGGAAACTAAAAAATGGGGACATGACAGAAGGTGACCACGGTAAGGCTGACTATCAACTCCATAATGGGTTGCTCTACAAGCTAGATAAGCTCCTTGTTCCTAAAGGTGAAAGATTGCAGCTAATCAAAGAGGCTCACACCTCCAAGCTTGTAAGAAATTTTGGTGTTGGGAAGACAATTGTCAATTTACAAAGATATGTGTATTGGCCTAGAATGCAAGAAGATGTAGGTCGGTATATTAGAGGATGCATACTTTATTGTACCAACAATCCTAATAATAGAAATAAATGTTTACACCATCCCTTACCTATACCCACTTTACCCTGATAAAGCATTTCCACAGATTTTTTGGGTGGTTTTCCAACAACCAGGAAGGGACATGACTATCTATTTGTGGTGGTTGACATGTTCAACAAGATGTGCATTCTCATGCCTTATAAAAAGATCATCAAAGGACAGCAAGAACCAAACATGTTCTTTGAATAGGTTTGGATGCACTTTGGGATGCCAAGGAGCATCATCTCAAATAGGGACACCATATTTCTTAATGTCTTTTGGACTACACTTTGGAGGAAGATGGACACTGAGTTGAAGAGATCTACAACTTTCCATCCACATACAGATGGGAAGACAAAAGTAGTCAACATGACATTGGTTCAACGTTTGAGGTGTTACAATAAGAAGCACCCAAATAACCAAGATGAAAATATGATCTATAATCAACACTCTTATAACAAAGTGTCCACACTTCTACTGGTAAGTCCCCTTTCGAAATTTGCTTTGGGTATTTTCCACCTTCACCCTTGGATGTTTTATATGGACAACAAGGAGGAGTGAGGGAAGGCATCATAGGAGAAGCATTGAAAGCAGAGAAATTTGGTAGATCAATTTGTAGGTATATGAGACATTCAAGAAGTCACAAGAAAACCACAGGGCCCAACATGATCAATATAGAACTAAGAAAAAATTCAAGGTGGGAGATAGATTTTGGTTGTAACCGGTGAAAGAAAGGTTATAGGGTCCTGGTAAGAAGATCAAGGCTTCACAGCATGGTCCTTTTGAAGTATTGGAGAAGGTGAGTGATAATGCCTATAGACTCAGTCTACCCCCATTTATGCCCATTTACTTAGTGGTGAATGTGGAAAATTTGAAACTCGATGAACCTTCCATGTTGGATCGGGAAACTAAGGAGCAGGTCTTACCTACCATAAAGGACTTAGCACTAGAAGTTTAGGTAGAGTTGATAGAAGATATGGTTTTGCAAAAGAAGTCTAGAACTACCAAATAGGGGCAACTTGACCTTTGATAGATAAGGTTGAAAGGAAAACTTACAGGCAAGGAAAAATGGTACCCCAAGGAGAAGGTAAGAAAAAATTTCCTCACCTCATTCAGTAAAATCTTTTGGTGACCAAAATCCTTTCTAAATGGGGAGGTACAATCTAAAATGGATAATTTTTTTCATCTATCTTGGTACTTTTTGGGTGGAAAAATTGAAGGAATTCACTTGTAAGGCCCATTTTAGTAGCAGGTCATAGTTTGGAGATTTGGGCTCTAGAACCTTTCAAAGTCAGTTTGAGACATCAAATGACACGTTTTGAGGTCAAAAATTTGTGAGCATAACTACCAACCCCTCAATACCATTTTATATACCAAATGCTTTCCAACAATTCAAAAATCACCTCAATCAGAGCTCGTATGCAAAATTTATGCATCCCACAATTTGACATGCCTTGTTAACCACCATGGTATTGAGTGGATACCAAATCAACCCCCATTATTCACACATGTGGGGCTAGTCACATGTGTACTTTCAAGAAGATTCTAGAAGGTCCAAAACCCTAATGTTGATTGAGGGTTGAGGCATGCAAAAATCCTAACCCTAACCCTATATGAGTATCAAGCTATGTTAAATATTGGGCTGCTAGGAAGAGATGAGGTGCCATTCTTTTCGTATTGTACTTGTTCCATAGTTGAGTACAACATCTAGCAGTGGGATTTGACAACATAATAGAGGAGGCAAAAGATTATGTAGCAACCATTAATGGCACAATGTTAAATACAACTCCATAGTGAGTGCCCCTTTTCTTTGTACTTGCATTTCATAATTGAAGAAAAGAGAGAAGAGCATAGACCTCACCTTCTAGCTAGGTCTTCTCCTGTATTGGGTTTCCTGGGTCACATCTTGTGTTCATTTGTGTGGATGGTGTGTTCATTTGTGGATTTCAATTATTTCTATAATTTGGGCATTAAACTAGTAATAATAAATCTAGGAGAATAAAATATTTCATAATAGTGCAAGATTTGTAGGGATGAACTATTCTAGTGGAATATCCATGACAATTTACACATCATAATGTAGCAATTCTATCGACTTTGGGCCCTCTACTCAAATTTCTTCTAATTTGTGGAGTATTTTTAAATTTTGGGGCAATTACAATAAACTATTGTGTCATCAATATGCATCTTAAAGACTTTTGATATGTGATTACCTTCTGTAGGTGTAGCAATTGAGCAAAATGGTTGAAGTCAACATACTCAAGCGTTGATATTATCCCCATATATTTGCAGGCATGGACAATGTCTTGTAGTCTTTCAATGTTAGATATTGCAGACACAATAATTTGGAGAAAGAATTCGACAACTTGGTCAGATCACTACAACCAGATAGATCTAAATGTCTTAGGTTTGTAAGGTTGGAAAAGTCAGTTGTAAGTGATTGTATGTTTATGATACTGTTTAACTTTATTTTTCTACGTTGTCTCTCTATAATGTTTGAAAGGTCTAAACCTTACATACTCATGATTCTTGTGGAGTTTGGCTATGCAGGTATGAATATTATCACCAATCACTCAATAGAGGGATGAGTCCCTATGTTTTGGTCTTCTATATACATGCTATTGCTATGACCATCCTTGCTCCCTTTGCATTTTTTTTAACAAGGTATAGACGATTTTGTAAACATACCTGGAAGGATATTTTTACACTGGTAGCTTGCTCCAACTCTCTAAAAATGGCTCTACTCCATATGACAATCTAGTTTGGTCTCTAAGTTTGTTATCCTTCAAAGCATCGACTTTGTATTTCGCTTTCCCTCAATTTAATATGGTGCGGCGTGGTGAAACATTAATGAAACAAGTGTTGCATGGCAGTGTAGTCCCTGCCAGGTTGGAATGGGAATAAATGAGACCGAGTACAGACACATGGGTAGGAAGTTGAAGTACATGTGGTTTCCATGAAAAATATAGTATTCCTGAATTAGTTTTTTCCCAAAATTTATCAAAAAAAATTAATATTTAAAAGGTTCTTGGACACAAAAAATTTAGCATTTCTGAAGTAGTTTTCTACATACATCCGTGGACAAAAACACCAAAAAATAGTTGGATCGCAGGTTCTCAGGCTGGCAGGCTGAAAATTGGGCTTCTGTTGTTTCGTGCCCTACAAAGAGCACCCAGAGTTCTGGGACATACAAATTGACAATCTGACTTGTGAACTATTTGAAATTTAAGGGCCTACCTCCGTTACATAGGTTCGTGGACAAAAGCACAAAAATACTAGCATTCCCGAATTAGTTTTCTTTAAAATAAGGGCTCCTGGACACAAGAAATTGAAATTTATCAA
>JASDQU010108474.1:7718-21621 GCA_032191745.1 Picea mariana | reverse complement strand
CACAACTGCAAACAAGTTCAACAAATACATACAGAGTAAATGAAAAACTGTATAGTATGGAACACATGCAGAAAAAAAATGCACCTTTGCATGGATTCCTCTACATCTCTGGGTAGGAGTTCTTTGCAGCATCTAGTTTTCCTGTTTGTTTCTATCAACAAAAGTACAAAACAAAAGGGATATGAACATAAGTTCAGATGTAAGGAAAAAGGAAAGTACTATGTACATATACTAAAAAAAATAAAATAAGATGAATAGAGTAACAAATAGTTTTTAGGAGGATGTACCTTTTTTTTTTTTTGCATAATGTATATTTTATAATTCAAGTACAACACCGACTGTATGCTCACCAAAACAGTATGTGTAGAAATCAGGGAAAACTAAGAAGTTGGATAATTATTTTTTTTTTTTTTTCTTTTTTTTTTCTTTTTTTGCAACAAGCTATACATATATGCTTTGAAACATAGAAATATGAGTTTGAAATATGTTTGATGTATATCTCATAATTCAAGTGCAATACCAATGGTATTGTGATCATACCAATATGTGTCTAAGATAAACATATTGTATTGAGGAATAGGCACATTCGACCAAACATGGTCAATACGTGTGTTTTGCAGCTGGCTTGTGTTGTTCAAAAGAAAGCGGAGACTGTATTTGCACATGTAGTTTTCCAATTCTTTTGTTCTGCCATTATTTTGTAGCATGTCAATATTGAAGTTTCCTACAAGTACAATGGGTCCGTTCAGATGGAAATGGCCCAATGCATTGGAAATAACATCTACTATGTTGGAGAATGTTGCATGGGGAGCAACATACAGATTCAATATTGCAACTTTTGTTTCATGGAAAAAAAAATTTGCAAGCACCACTTCAACATTCTTTTCTTCAATATGTATATGGTCCAAAATTGGCACATGTTTTTTCACCAATATCATCATCCCATGTGTAATGTAACTTGATATGCAATTGTGATTTGGGAATTGTTTTTTCTGCATGCATAATGCCATGTGTGCTTCCCGCAAGCACAAAATATCGGATTGCATTATATCATAGTCATTCAATATATCATCCATGTGTGCATTTAAGCTGCGTGTGTTAATCGAGAGAATTGATACAGATGAATTTGTTTGTATGGATTGGTAATCATGGTGCAATTGCCATTTTGCGGTGGTCCCGAGTCGTTCCATTTCAATATCAACTTTTTGTTTCACTTTGAACTTATCTTTTGTGAGAGGACTTAGTAAATACAAGGAGTCTATGCTTCTGACACGGGACAGTGTTGTGTATACAAGTCCATGTATCTGAATTCCAGCACGCTGAAATGCAACATTATCAAGTGTTAGTCCTTGTGATCTGTGGACTGTACGTGCACATGCAAGTTTAATTGGAAACTGTTTTCGAATCTTCAGTCGACCTGTCTTTGCTGATGTCGATATTGGCTTTGATATTCACAAAATAGGTGTCCAATCGCTTCTAGTGTTTGAATTATATAGATAAGACAACTTGCTTGCTTGTCGCTTGCCTATATGCGGTTCATGGAACTTAATCCAAAGGACATCGAGTTTTTTTGTCTTCGTATAGCCTTTGAGTATTCCATCTGCACCATTGACCAACCCATCCTGTGAATCATAGTTAGAGGCATATATTTCAACCAACATTTCTAATTTGAGGAGAAGTTGCAAAGGTAAAGTGACTGAATGTTCATGACGTGGCACATGTCCATGGTTGTCTTCTTCCAGGTCAATTGAATTGATGATGATATCATCGCCAGGCATGATCGATAACATGTGTTTGTTATGCATTGCAACATCCTTATTTCTGTAGAACAGGTAAGGGAACGTTGGGTCCGTTGGTGCAGACTGTAAGCACCTCGAATTGATATATGTTAAGTCATCATATGTTTGGTTGTTTGTCCGCATTCTATTCAGAATTGCAATGAATGTTTCATTTGTCTGGCGCATTGTAGTATGCAACTCAAAGAATTTAATATTGTCTCTCCAGAAGTCATGGATGATTGTTTCCATGTTAATGGTAGGTTGTTCAAATATCAAAGAATCTTCGATGGGCTATGCCTGGTAAAGATCCCCACAGAATATCGTGTCAATGTTTCCAAAGTATTTCGTGTGCACATGTTTTATGCTTCTTAATCGATTTTCAATGGAATACAAGAATCGACTCCCAATCAAAGATGCTTCATCTATAAAGACAAGTTGGAGTTCCTCATAAAGCTTAGATAATTTATCCAACATTTCCTTGCTAAGTGGAAGAAACTGTGACTTGTTAAAAGGCATTAAAAATGCAAAGTGGACTATTGTTCCACCTACATTATATGCAACTTTTCCTGTGTATGCAACTATTAGGCCCTTTGGTTTCATAGGATCAGAGGAATTGTTTGAATCATAGATTCGTATAAGCATTTGGAACAGTGCTTTCGTTGTGAATGTCTTGCATGTTCCTGCTCCGCCTGTATGGAACAAGTGGACAGGATTGTCCATGTTCAAGCGTTTTTTAAGGGCAATGTCCTTTAGAATTGTTTGATGTTCACGATTCAACAGACGTCTTATTCTGCGGTATTCATTATTTTCAATTAGGAAAGGATGTTTTGTCACTTGAAAACCAAGATTGATATGTTTTTCACTTCCACGTGCTGGAGGACGAGGCAAATCCGCTTGTAAGTCATAGGACTTGGAAGGAGTTTTGGTTGTTTTTCGGTTTGTGAATGTTTCATCATGATCGTGAGGGTTTTCTATGTCATTAACTGCAACTTCTAGATCACCCCATGTTGGATTAACATTGTAGGTAAATCTAGCTTCATCGATGTGCACTATAGTCTTAGACGCAACATACGCAACCTCCCATGTAGAGAAGTTATGTTTTAATGTCTCTTCATTTTCATCGAACGGAACGTACAACAACAATTTTTATCTACAATAGTTTTCATAGTCACAATGTTTATTGTATTTGACAAACCGTATCACAAAGGGTTTTTTTCTGTTTGATATGGGTGCACCATTTTTTTTGTAATGCGATATGAATTCTACTAAGCAGATATGCCTAATAGGAGATGGACGCTAGAGTTAATAATCAACAATAGAGTGACATAGCACGTCTTCTGAATTGTCAGGCTCTTGTTGTAGCAAAACCAGTGGTTTAAGCGCAAATGTGAGTTTTTCAAGTAGAGATGTGTTTATGAAGACACATTTTCTTGAGCTACAAGTGAGGGGTAGGGCAAGTGCAATGTGAACTGCTTGTGGAGCAGACATTTGTTGAAGATTAAGCAATGTATTTCCAAGTGTGCATATCATTTGTATGGCATCAATATGACTTCTTTCATGTTCTTTGTGTATTCTTCTGAATGCACTTGTCATAGATTTGTCAACCTTTGTCATATACGAGGTACAATACGATGTTGCAACATATGCATTGAGCACGTACTGCACATCTGTATTTGCTTTCCACATAACTGGCATGTCCTTGGAGAAACTATTGTTCCAAATATGGGAGAGTTTTCGTTTAAGGAAAACTATTGGTTGCCTAAGCGTACATTGTATGGCTTGGATATACTCATCTTCTGATAGATTTACCTCTGTCAAGAAGGCATCAAAGCTCATCAACTCGTCAAATTCTGCTTGTTCTAGGAATGCGAACAAGGATTTAGACTTCTCAGCAACAACATTGTCCTCTAAACTAAGTGGCTCTATGATTCTTGTATCTCTCATTGGCGACACGAGAAAGTTGTATCTACAATGTGAGTTTTTTCGTTTTCTACAACTTCTTGTACGGTAATGTCTATGGATTTTGGCAAGCTCTGGATCCAAATGATCTGTGTTGCATGTTACGTATTTATCCACAAATTGTTCGATCTCTGAATTATTATCAGCTCCATAGACTGGTGCACCCTCTATCCACAACAGTTCGTGGTCATGTTTATTTCCCCTATTCTGGAATTTAGTCACAAAAAAGTAGTCCGATATTTTTCTGAAAAATGTTTCATCATGGCATATCAATTGTCTCAAAGCATTTATTCTATGTCTATAGTAGCGACTATGTGTCATTGGGTCTTTTCTTATGAGGTAGTCAATGTCGTTATTCTCCAGTGTATCGGTTTCTTTTTTACGTTTTCTGTTCCTATGCATGTCAGACATGACAGCCACCAATGGATCCCAGCAATTTTTTGCACTTGTAAATGTGATGAAAAATGTTGGAGGGCCTAATTGTCGGATCATTGCAAAAATATTTTTTTTGTTTTGTTGCAAATAGTCAGGAGAGGTGTGAATGTTTTTGAAATCTATGTATCCAATATCAGGGTTCAGAATTTTTTCCAGGTTTACTTTGCACTTCACATCCTTGGCCAACAACTTTCTTCCTTGTAACTGGCCTTTTCTTATTCAGACCCACAGGCAGGACAGAACTTGCTCTATTATTATGTGCATTGTTTTGAAAAACAAATTTGTTATGTGACAAGAGAAGTAACCGCTTGAATGTAGCAGCTCCCATTAGACTATTTTATGATAACCGAATCATTCTGTAATATCAGTGGCACGTGGATCTCCATAGAAGAGTGTTGGAAAGTTCATTTCCTCAGCGAATTTGTCCTTGAATATTCCAAGTGGACGCTGCCCCTCGGCAGGTGCAATTTCGACAATTTTTTCTTGCAAGTCACGAATGCACTGTGAATCAGTGAATCCATGCACCAATGTCTCAGCAGGTGTTTCATTCTCTGATTCATCACTTGTGTCAAATTCACTAGGATTTTCGAGAGTGTGTGCAGAGTTGCCATCCTCTTCTGCAAGAACATTGTTCCAGTTGTCATTTATACAAATGTTATGTGCTTTGTACAGGGCCTTGGAACATAATTCCTTTAACGCTTTCATAACAACATGCACACGCACTTTACCTGTCTGATAGGCATTTTTTTATCGCAAGTGTCTTTTCAGAGCCACAACAATTGCCATTGTATTGCTAATGAATTGTGGCAACGCTTTTTGCACAACATCTAGCTGAACGGGCACATTAATAATTGTTCCTGTTAAGCCCATCTGGGGTCGTTTATAGCCCCAAGGTATGATTTGAGCAAATGCAATTCACAAAGACACAAGCCTCTCCTCAAGTTCCGTAAGTGCACTTACATCTGGTAGTGGTGTATTACATCTTATTTGGTCAGGAGTTGCAAACTCTGGCAGTTTTCCATTTTCAAGCGACCATTTGCATGGAAGACAAACTTTGCCACTCAAAAATGGTTTCTCGTGCCCTTTCAAGCGGAGGTATTTTGCTTGCAAATCAGGCGTGAAAGACTTAGTGTTTTTTGAACAATTCAATTGTTCACAAATTGCACATGCAATGGAAGGAGTGTCTTTAATTTCTTTCATCTAGGTCCATCTTGCATTTTTCTTTCGCAGGGAAGTATGGGTAGAAACTGTTTCCTTGTTTTCATTGGTAGTAGTGCATGGTGTTGCTTCTAGACCGTGAAATGTCACAGTTGCATGAGCATTCTGGGATATGCGACCGTACCTATTTTTGTTGTGTTATGCACGAACAAATTTCTTTAGATTGTGATATGTGAGTTTCTCTCTAAAAGGAAGCAGAGCAATGTATTTTTTTCTCTCGCGCATGGATTTTTTCAAGTTGTGGTAACTTACTCTACATTTCTTGCCCAAGGGCACAATAAGCTGATGGCAACTAGGATGAATTTCACTCTGACTCAGGTTCTCATAAACTAGTCTACATTTTTTTCTTAAGGCCTGTATGGCCTAATCACAACAGGGACAAATTTGACAAATAACTTTTTTCAAGTTGTGATAACTTACTCTACGTTTTTTGTTCAAGCCATGTATGGCCTCATCACAACTGTGATGAATTACATGCATGGATTTTTTGTTCAAGCCCTTTATGTCCATATCGCAACCGGGAGGAGTCTCATTCTCACTAAAAAACATTCCACGCGTATGCAGATTCGATGTCATTTGGGTGGCATGGACATTCAACCCTGAACCACCGATATGTCCAAGCAAAGGTTCATAATGGATATGTGTTGTATCTGTTTTCAACGAGAGGATGTCAATTGTTCGATTGTAATTTGAATCAGTAAACCAGGAATGGACAGTGCCATCTGGCAAGGCCGACTGGACCTGGATATTTACTATGAATATCATAGGCAACCATTGAAAACAGAATCTACAACCCTCCACATTCCCTTTTTCATATGGAAGTGCCATGTTTACAAGGTATTCCTGCCAACTTCCAACTGCCAGCATATTTTCTAGGAGATATGGGCAAAGGTGTTGATGAAAGCACCTAAAATCCTGTTGGTTGCCGCCTATAATTGCATTGCAAAAGGATTGTACAATGTAAAGCCACAACGACTGCACATCAAACTTCGCTGCCACCAAACAACAAATTGCATGGAACAGAATATCTCCACAGCTAGACACAACATTTGTTGCCAGCTGCAAACCATGGCAATCTATGCGATGCATAATCTGTTTCCATTGTGATTCAAGGTTTTTGCAAATGACGGACAAGTAAATATGAGGCCCTTCAACATTGCATATGGACATTTTTCTGTCCAGTAGTGGTTCATAATGACCACTGACAGCATTGGCATCATGGAACAAGATGCAATGTGGATTGGCAGATGTAGTTTTGTTGAATAGTAGATATCTTGTTTTTCTTGTCAATGACCATATTCCAGCTGATATGTTGAGCCAGTTAGACAGCCACCGTATACAAAATGTATCTCCCCAAAGTCCCCTCTCATGTGCAGGCAGAACTGGAGATGCAGACAATCGCATCTTTGAAAAATACGTAGCAACATCATGTATTCCATGCAACTGTTGAAGAAAATCAGATTCCAGTTCGTATTCATTGGACTCCAAAGCCTCAGCATCCCCATTTTTAAAACAACTCAAGAAATAATCTATCAATCCATTGCGCAGCTTGGTCGATGAATACCAAAAATGCAGGAGAACCTAGAATGTATCGAAAGGGCAATCCCCAACAGTATACGAGAATGCATCCAATCTAAAAAGGCCATTGCTATGCAAAACCATATCAATGTTGTCATGTATAATGGACTGTGTATCTATTTCATACGACTCAACATCTATTACTTCTTTCATCTCTTGAATTGTGATTTTGAAGTTGTTTGTTAGATACTTTCAGTCTGTATGAAAACAAAGAAAAGGGGGGGGGAATAAAAGTAGCAAAAAAAAAGGAAAGCAAAATAGGAAAACCACAAACATGGAACTGGGTACCAATCCCCGTATGTATTTTTCAACCTTCTTCTTCTCAACTTCAATCCCCCCTAGTCCCCATAGCAAATGACAAGAAAACAAACCCACACTGGAAAGTGAACCAAATAGAAGAAACAACGCAAATAAATAACACCATAAATTTACTCAGCAGAAAGAGAACAGGTGGACGTAGTTTTCCGACCCACAGAATAAAAGCATTCCCTGTGTCTACACCCCGCCGGATGGTTCCCTCTTCTGATAGCTCTGAACTACTTTTCGTAAACCCCTCTGCATTGCAATTTTTGAAAAATCTATGGACGTGGCAGCTGGCATATGAAGACGCATAGTTTCCAGGAACATAAATTAAGAGCACAGACAAAGATGGTCTGCAACAGAATTTGGAGGCAAGGACTCCCACCATTGAAAAATAGCAACAACAGGGAAACTTACCCGTAAACAAGGGACAACAAGAGCTCAACCCCAAAAACTAGAAACTGCAACAACAGGTCCAACAACTTGCAAAGTTGAAGAACAACAAACCAATGAACAACCACGAAGAGGTCGAACTGCAACTGCAGGACCTCAACTTTGCAAAGTTGAAACAAACAAGAACAAGAATCATGGAACAAATCAGTGAACAAGCATCAACCACTGAAGCAGTGATGTCGACCATGAACGAAACTGTATTGCAACGCATCTGTACAATAAACATTTAAGACTGCTAGAGTTGTTAGGTTAACACTTAAGACTGTCAGGACCATCGAAGGGCGTGGCCCTGTGCAAGCATTTAAGAAAAATGCATTGTGGCAGGCCTATTCTCTTGAAGCACGCAACAATAAAGCGAAAATCACACATAGTAATATGGTAGAGAATGTATTCTACCTAGCAGAAAATGCTAAAGGAAACATTTGAACTAATGCTAGCATTTATCCACCTTCGACCAATGCATGATAAAGTATATGATTCAAAAAGACCATATACGATCAAATACTTTGGATATGCCAAAATATATAACGTTGGGAATAACGAAGCCGGCAATAAGACCTCTGATCCGTTGTCCAATCAGATCTTGACAAAAATGGTACTTTCTATTATAAAAAAATCGATGTTTTCACTTCGCTTGTTCCAACAATAGATAATATGGAAATATTTGTGGTCAATGTACAATCTAATATGAGGTCAACGATTTATCGATTGCTATAATCCCTCTATGCCTACGACAGGGACTAATAATGCAACGTCCAACTTACAAGTCATCTTTTACCTTCATCACAAGTATTGTAACATTTTAAACATGTCATACTGAGGGAGAAATATGGAGGTTAGAAATACTCTTATGCATCTTTATGAAAAAATTGAAAGTCTAACGTTGTGACATGTAAGTGTCACATACCCCTAAAGTTAGGGTGCTTAAACATTGAGCCCACTCCCCTATTAATTATGGTTGTAATGCACAAATAACAATGAATAAAAAGGGGAAAGGGGATGGTTGTAAGGCGAGAGATATACACCATGCAGCAACCCAATCATTAGTGGGCCGCTGCATGGTCCAACCATGTGGAAACTACCAATGCAGCATACCCATACATACATTCTTGGCATACAACCATTAAGTCAGCAAAATTTCTGGTGGGCTTCATTTCTCGACCATCCGGCGACCTCCTACGGAAACTTCATCATCAGTCAATTGGCGTGCCGAAGCTTTGCAGTGCACCTGCCATGTTCTGTCCAGTCTATCAACTCTAACGCCAGACCCCTACTAACGCCAGACCGCTGCAGTACAACTACCACGGTCCCCAAAACATAGTCACTCACTTTTGAATTTTGAATTTTGAATTCCCGCTCTCCACGAATACCCCAAGACCAACTAGACGTGAAAATCATTTCAGTTTTGAATTTTGAAGCACCGCGCTCCATGAATACCCCGAGACTAGCTAGAGGTGAAAATCATATAGGTTCAAGACCTAGAAGACGTGAAATTGATTGGAAAAATGAGATGTTACACAATTGCATACATCAAACCTAAGCACAATGTCTCCACCGCATCGACAAGGACAAGGGAATAAATGTCTTCTGGAACCAACTGTTGGTTTTGTACGCGGACGATGAGCTTCTTTGGCAGAACCTGGTTTCTGTGAACATGGACATCTATGCCTGTAGGAATATAAGGAGGGACACACTGGTAGGTACTTAGCGAATCCTTATTACTCAAGTATTTAAAGGAACGGACGCTTCCAATCTGGTTGAAGACCCCATTGATTGTATGCTTGTTTTCGTGAAAAGATGACCATCTGGTTGTCCTCAGAGCATTCTCAATATTTGGATTCCTCGTCGATAAGTTTCTCCTATGTCGGATTTCTTTTTTTTTCATTATTATTGACCGTGGTGAGTAGGATAATGTTAAAGAGCACGAAAATGGGTTGAAGTCCGACGTTGGGCATTCTCAATATGGGGCATATTAATATATTTTTTTATAAAAAAATTACTTATCTAAAAACAAAGTTTAAATTAATTTTAATCATAAAATATTTAAATATTTTAAATTATGAAAACTTTAAAAAGTTTAAATTATTTTTTATCATAAAATATTTAAATATGATTTTTAAATACTTTAAATTATGAAAAAATAAAATAATGAAATATAATTTTATAAAAAATTTAGTTATCTAAAAACTAAGTTTAATTTAATTTTAATCATAAAATATTTAAATATGATATTTAGATACTTTAAATTATGAAAAAATAAAATAATGAAATTGGGTGAAAATCAGAACAAGAATTTAATTATATCTTCATATTACTTTATAGAAATAATAAATAATGACACCATTAAAATATTAAAATTTAATTATATTTTTATATTATTTTTTAGAAATAATAAATAAAATGTTAAAATTTAATTATATTTTCATATTACTTTGTAGAAATAATAAATAGTTACACAATTAAAATATTAAAATATAATTATATTTTCATATTACTTTATAGAAATAATAAATAGTGACACAATTAAAATATTAAATTAGATTGTATTGAATAAAGATAAAGAGGAGAAAAAAAAAATCTTAGCATTTAAATTGAACATAGTTACATCTAATTTTTACATAAAATCATTCTAGCAAAACAATGTTTCCCAAATAATCATTCCTTGCTGCATACATAAGGTGCCATGAAAGATGTATGTGATATGCATAAGTTGCCATGAAAGAAACCTAACATTTAAGATGTAGGGAGACGAGGGTGATGAGCATTCCACATAATTTCGTCTAGGAAATTCAGTTTTGCTCGCGAGCCTCTGAACTTGTTAGCAGCCTCGTAGTAGGCACGAGCAACCTCCTCTGCGGTATCGAAGGTGCCGAGGCAGACCTGGGAAGCCTTGGTTGGATCGCGAATTTTCTCTGGTGATGTGGTGCTGCCATGATACAGAGACAAGTCGGACGCGTAGACACAACATTTCCTGCCCTCTTCCACGCCCCGCCTGTGTAGTGTTGTTGCTGCTTGTGTTGTCCCTCGTTCGTCCTCTGTCCAAACGCTGCTCTGAAAAACAAGACAGTACCATGTCGTGAGATAAGTTGTGGAAAGCCATACATTCAAAATTGAATTTGAATTTGGTTTTGGAGCGCGCGAGTCCATCCACCAACTTGTAGTTAGAATTAATTATGATGATGGGATGGTCCACCGATGAAGTGACGACCAACGACGATCCAGTCACCGGATCACTTTTGATAGACTTGCTGGAAAGAGAGTCGAAGAAGGCATCCAACCAACAACACATGATGGTTTGACAATGAATTTGGTCAACAACATCCCTTCTCATCTCGAATATGAGCTACAATTGATCTTTTAAGAAGCTACATTGGCAAGGCATCTCTGGCACATAATCTGCATTTGGGTGAAGCTCAATACCGAGGAAATCATCGTCCTGAACCTTTTCACCGAGCAGAGTAGGAGGAGACTCTTTCGTGATTGGGAAACTCTCCAAAACCAGGGTAGGATCGACATTTTCCTCTCAGGAGGAGTGGAGAAGAGAGGCATGTACGTATGTGGTTGTTATCAAAAGAGAGTCCAGAGGGGACTGGGGAGGTACCGAAGGGAATTCTTCTTCTATGTAAACTTGGTGGCTTTCATCCCCCATCCAAATCTGGTCTGTGAAGGGAGAATTCATTGAGAGTGAACCAACAAGGATTGGGCTAATGGAGGTGGGCGGAATTGACGCAGATGAGGGACTCAGACATAGTCGTCTTGCTCTGAAACTGTAGTAGGTTGGGACATGCTTCGACTTACCCCTCTCGCGTGGAATTGCGCTAGGATGAAGATCAGAAGGCCAAGGGAGAAAGGGCGAGAAGAGCAGAGAACCATGAGAAAGAAAGATTCTAGTGAGGGAGGAGGGAGCCACCCATAACACCTGAACAAAAAAAATGGATAAGTTGGTAAAATTGGTGATGAAAACCACCATTAACATCAAGTTGACAACCCGTAATAGCCTTGTAACAGTCTTTTAGCACTCCAGCTCTCGCACCGAGCATCACGTTGCACAACTGCACCACCATCCAAGCTGTGTAAATGCTATGCATTCTGAGGAGAAGAGGGAGATAGGTCGTGAAAGGGTGTATTTACTACCCTTGGTGCATGGTGTCCAAATGTCACCCCATGGGAAACTAATAAACCTAATAATTGTTAAATGAAATTCATAACATTAATTCTTTGTCTAATAATTTTATTTTAATTTTCAAAATGTCATCTAAGGTGATGTTTACTTGTCCTAAAATGTTTCTAAATAAATTTATTGATTAATAATGTTTTATGTTAATTTGATTGATTAATAAAGTTTTCTCTTAAAATGTATCTAAATAAATTTATTGATTAATAAAGTTTTTGGTTAAATATATTTGTAAATTTAATTTATTGATTAATAATTTTTTTACTAAATATATCTATAAATTTATAAATTAATGGTATAAGAAGTGTTACAAAGTATTTATTAATGTTTATATTTCTAGAGGTCGTAGTTCCATAGGTCATAGTTCTAGAGGGCGCAGTTCCAGAGGTCATAGTTTCAAAGGGAGTAGTTCCAGAGGGTGTAGTTCCGGAGGTCATAGTTCCAGAGGCGTAGTTCCAGAGGGCATAGTTCCACAGGTCATAGTTCCAAAGGGGGTAGTTCCAGATGGCGTAGTTCCAGAGGTCATAGTTCCAGAGGGCGTAGTTCCTAGTTCCAAAGGGCATAGTTCCAGATGGCGTAGTTCCAGAGCTCATAGTTCCAGAGGGCGTAGTTCCACAGGTCACAATTCCACAGGTCATAGTTCCAGAGGGTGTAGTTCCACAGGTCATAGTTCCAAAGGGCGTAGTTCTAGAGGGCGTAGTTCCAGAGGTTATAGTTCCAGAGGGTGTAGTTCCACAGGTCATAGTTCCATAGGTCACAATTCCATAGGTCATAGTTCCAAAGGGCCTGGTTCTAGAAGGCATAGTTCCACAAGTCATAGTTCCAGAGGGCATAGTTCCACAGGTCATAGTTCCAAAGAGCATAGTTCCAGATGACGTAGTTCCACAGGTCATAGTTCCAAAGGGTGTAGTTCCAAAGGGCATAGCTCCAGAGGTCATAGTTCCAGAGGGCGTAGTTCCACAGGTCATAGTTCCAAAGGGCGTAGTTCTAGAGGGCATAGTTCCACAGGTCATAGTTCCACAGGTCACAATTCCACAAGTCATAGTTCCAGAGGGCCTACTTCTAGAGGGCGTAGTTCCACAGGTCATAGTTCCAGAGGGCGTAGTTCCACAGGTCATAGTTCCAAAGGGCGTAGTTCCAGAGGGCGTAGTTCCACAGGGCGTAGTTCCACAGGTCATAGGTCCAAAGGGCGTAGTTCTAGAGGGCATAGTTCAAGAGGTCATAGTTCCAGAGGGCGTAGTTCCACAGGTCATAGTTCCAGAGAAGTAGTTCCAGAGGCGTAGTTCCAAAGGTCATAGTTCCAAAGGGCGTAGTTCCAAAGGTCATAGTTTCAGAGGCGTATTTCCAGAGGGCGTAGTTCCACAGGTCATAGTTCCAAAGGGCGTAGTTCCACGGGTCATAGTTCTAGAGGGAGTAGTTCCACAGGTTATAGTTCCACAGGTCACAATTCCACAGATTATAGTTCCATAGGTCACAATTCCACAGGTTATAAGTCCAGAGGGCGTAGTTCCACATGTCATAGTTCCAAAGGGCGTAGTTCAAGAGGGCATAGTTCGAGAGGTCATAGTTACAGAGGGCGTAGTTCCATAGGTCATAGTTCTAGAGGTCATAGTTCCAGAGGTCATAGTTCCAGAGGGCGTAGTTTCAGAGCTCATAGTTCCAAAGGGCATATTTCCAGAGGTCATAGTTCCAGAGGGCATAGTTCCAGAAGGCATAGTTCCAAAGGGCATAGTTCCAGAGGCCGTAGTTCCATAGGGTGTAGTTCCACAGGTAATAGTTCCAGAGGTCATAGTTCCAGAGGGCGTAGTTCCAGAGGTCATAGTTCCAAAGGGCATAGTTCCAAAGGGCGTAGTTCTAGAGGTCATAGTTCAGAAGGCGTAGTTCCAGAGAGTGTAGTTCCACAGGTCATAGTTCCAAAGGGCGTAGTTCTAGAGGGTGTAGTTCCAGAGGTCATAGTTCTAGAGGGCGTAGTTCCACAGGTCATAGTTCCACAGGTCACAATTCCACA
>JASDQU010108473.1:208328-226039 GCA_032191745.1 Picea mariana | reverse complement strand
TTTGAACAAAAACTTGGTCGGGGGTGTCGACCACTGGTATGCTTACTTTTTTTATGCGAGGAAGTAACAAAGATAAGGGTAATGATCCAATTTGTCGGGAGTAAGCTCTTGTAATTCTTTTGAACTAATCCAACTCCTCGTCAGGAAGAGAGTAAGTTATTTCAGGGAATAGATGTTCTTCCTCTTGATGGGGTGAGTTACTCATTTTGGGAGTACTCTCTGTATGTGGGTTGTATTAAGAATGACTAGCCATGCATGTGGGATGTTTTGAATCTATAGGTTATGCGAAATATTATATCATAAATATTGTTATCCATTCATTCATTCAGGCCCTCCTTCTAGCACCAATTCTAGTGAGGGGTCCTAAATCCATTTAACTCAACAACAGGAACCAAAACTACCACGAAGGCCCAATTAGACTCTACAGTGTTTGATGGTGGAATGGTTCTCCAAATATTTCGATCTGGCTAATTTTATCGATGGGATTTACGTAGTGATTGATAGGATGTCTTCCTATGAAAGTTCCTCCTTCAGTTTAAACGTTCTGTATTTTCTTTTATTGGATGGGTATCATCAAAATATGTGTGTTGGTATAAACCAACTGGTAAAGGGGAGTCTTAACTATTGGAGAAGGCTGAGATTGGGATAACCCTTGTGCTCAATCATGCAGACAAAGATGTTCACACCTGTGACAAGCCTAGTACTAATACATTAACTTGTTGGTATTTCAATTATTTATTGAGATACAATTATCGTAAGAAACCACACATGCAATAAGATGATGGAAAGAAAAATATTTTCCTTAGATCTAGCATTAATCACACATTAACAAAATGATTTTCTTTCATCATTAGAGACAAGAACTACAAAAAATATTGAAACAAATAACTTATCAATACATTCAGAAACTCTTACTTGTTACAACATCCATTAATGAAATAAAGCTGGAAGTAATTCCTCCTCAATCCAGTTACACAAGGCCTTTGATGAAAAACATAATTTGTCTCTGGTCCTAAACAAGACTTCTCAATTAAGGTAGTTCAGAAATAGTTCTTTACAATTCCAAAAATGAGGGTCTTTCCCAAAACCACTGACCTTTACTAAAAGGTCAATCCTCTTATTTATAATGAATCATTAACTAAAAATAACTATTACAAGTGCAATATAAGTAAGACAAAATATTGCCACATGGCGCTTTCATCTCTCTGTCTTCTAAGAATCATAAAATAGTTTTACTAAAGTGGATGACTCTTCCCATACTCCGACCATTTGACGAAGACTTCCTCGCATGTGTTGGCATACGGGAACCTATGCTGGTCCATCGGGGCTGAAATAATTTCTTTCACTTCTACTGCCCATTCTCTGTACTTGACTATTTTAACACTTAATCGTTGCAAAAATACTCAAGCCTTAATCAGATTATCCATGAACTAATGTACTTGACCTGGCGCTATGCTCGCCACCTTTACTATCTCTTTTGTCCATGTCAATTCTTGTTCTAAATGTTGCTCGACTATGTCATGCAGGTCAACAAAATATTTGGGTGAGCTGAGCTCTGGGAGGACGATGCCTTTCATCTCCCGATTAATATTTTACTAGCTCTTTCCGCACTCGGTCCACTTCTCATGAATCTTCTGCTGATGTTCCTGGGCTATTTTTACCTAGTATTTGGCCACTTTCATGATCCGGTCTATGTTTTTGTCCCTCAACTCCTGAATTTGGTGCTCTTCGGTGTATCAATCCTTTTGAACTGAGTTGATATAATCGATCCTTTCTACTACTTGGTGAGCCTTCTCATACAACCTTTCCACATCCTTGTAGGTTGCTACTACCATAAGGGTATCTTCTTCGAAATCGCCTATACCTGCAGTGAAAAGGTGTCGGTCATTCATGAATTTGGCATAGGCATATTGGAACTCACCTCTCAAAAACACCATGGCTTGTGTGGAGTCCTAATAGTATTTTTCCAAATGGCGCAGATTCTCGAACTCCTTAAGTGCAACGACCAACTGTTTTTCATATCTTCTTTCTCTATCCAATTTGGCATCCGTGATAGCCATCCCTGCGTCAATAAGCTCAGATGTCTTGGCATGTTCTATACCGAGAAACTTCTCCTCTATAGTGATGAGAATAAATATATCAAGCATAAGCCTCCTTTTCTTAGTGGTTCTCTTCATGATGGATTTTATTTTCTTGTCATAGGCAACCGCTTGTATGTCGGCGACTTCATCAACAGGTTCGGGGATTTGTTGTTCTCCCCAGGTTAGAGTATATCCTCTCGGCTGTGTGTATCTGTTCTAGGATGGGTTCTTGAGCTTCTTCTATATGTCCCAATGGATCGACCTGCATATGTTTCTCGTCGACTGGTGAGGTATCAACCAAAACTGAAGAACCAGGGGCAGGCTCGATACTTACTTGGTAATCGGCTATCGAAGTGTTGATTTCTGGATATGGAATTTCATCTTTCTCACCACTCGATCCTAGCTCATCCCCCGTGTTTTATAGTGGGGTTCCCAACTAGTCAAGTAGCTCAGTGTCTAAGACACTTTCGACCTCATGGTCGCTCTACGGAAGGTTTTGAATTGAAGCATCGAGACCTGGGGTAGATGCTCTCTTAGGTTCCTTTTCCTCTGTAATCTACATTGGAATCACTAGGGACACCTCTGAACTCTCCTCCTCATCATAGTTGGTTATTAAGTCAAACAAAGGGTTTGGTATATTTGTCCTACCTAGCATCCTTGTTTTCTCAGGTTGGGTTGAAATCCCCCCTGGTGATCTTATTTGTGGTGGTAGAGCTTCCGGGTTTTTTGGCCCAGTGATTTCTTCAAGTTGTATTGTCTCTAATCCACTTGGATCTCCTCTTCTTTCAATTGGGTCATCAACGGGAATCCTCGACATCTCTACAAGATCAAGTTGATTCTGCAACTGATCAATGATTCTTTGCGCCCCTTCTAGCAAGATAAATCATTTTCTTTGTGCCTTTGTAGTCTATGCCGCTCTGATTTATTCCCTATCTCTCAGGGCCTCTTGAGATGACTACTCTATTGTCTCTACCTTTTAGTCCATGCTCATAGCCTTGAACTTGATCATGTTCAGATTAGCCATCCTCTCTACTACCTCCTCCCAGTCCTGAGCGCATTCTATGAAAACTTCATCCTCAAATTTGTCATGCGCGTATGGCCAACAAGAGGATACCTGCGAAGTGTGTTGGGGGACCATGCCTTTAGGGTCGTGCTTGCGGAATCGGCCTGTCGGGAACCTGAATTCAAGTTGGCTCAGCCCTTCTTGTTTAGCTTGAGCAGTTTCCTTTACCAAATAAAACCCCACATGGAAGTCATATGGTATGAAATCTCGCTTCTTGTCCTTGACTAGCATGGCGTTATAGCTCTGCAGGATAGTCTGATAGAATATTTTTCCCACAATAAGCCGGTCTAGGATGTCAGAAGGTAGTAGATATGTTGCTTTGGTGGCCCCAAATACCCTGATATAGGTTGAGCATTCATATAAATACCAATGGCCTACCTTCACTACCATTTTCTTGGTTGTTGCGGATAGTCTCGGGCATTCCTTTTTAAATCCAATAAAATGAATACGAGCAATGAATTCATCGCAAATGAGTGCGTAGGATTTTTTGTACCCGTTCTCCCATAGTATGCTAAAGTAAACATGAATCGGGAACTCCGCAACATGCCATATTAAATTCATGCTGGCAAAGAAATTTCTCGCACAGATCACATCGAGAAGGTACGAGGCCATGTGGAAAGAGGGTGCCTCCTCTTCTTTCGACATCTGAGCCTGTTGTACACAGATTATCAATTGATTGGAAATTATTGCTCCCCAGTTGAAGCTTCTTCCAAAGATCACCACTGTGTACGCCAAGGGAATCCATGCTTCCGAAACTTGGAGCAATCCTTCTCTCCATACAGTCAGCAGATGAGAGCCATCAAGTAGATGTATGGCTCCCTTAGGTTAACTGTCCCATACCAACCATTGCTCCAGTTTGTAAACTTTTTGTCCTCCTTCCACCATGAGTCCATCAACTGACTGGTGTCATGGAATTCATATAATTCCACCATGAATTCTGTGTTTAACCACTCCTCTAGGTCTCTGAGTTTGTAGTACTTCTGAACTTTTGTCCGGAGGAAAATCCGACGCACCCTCCATTCTCATCATTGATTAAGAATTTATGCGCGTTTGTATGGTCGATTAGCCACTTCAAAACCTCTATGCATGGGAAAACTAGGTCTCTGTTGGCTACCGTGTGCAAATAAGACCATTGAATATTTGGGAACACCTTGTCATCGAGTGCCCTTACATCTGGTTCACTGTGTGGGATACATTATGGGTACTCCTTCCAGCTGATTTTGTTGAATAAGTCCCCCCACTGCGGGAGCGTTACTTTGGATCTCATGCTTTCTTTTGTATCACCGAAGACTGGAGGTTGGACAAATGATTTCTTAGTTGATTTTTTTATGATAGGCTCTACCCTAGGAGCATAATCCAACTATCTCGAAGTACTAGGCGAAGAGCCTTCACCTGTTTCTTCTTCCTTCAGCTTAGGTGCCCTCGGGGAGTGTCTCGTGGTTGGTTTTATCGATGGAATTTTAGCTGCAACCAGACCATGGTTAGAGATTGTGCAAGAAATTATATGGATATATAACAAATCACGACTGCAGAATTGAAAAACTTGAGGACATACCTTTTTTTCTTTTTTAACCTATTTTTGATAATCTGAGAATCAGTAGAGTCTCGAGATGCTTTCTTGGCTTCTTTGGATGCTCTGGAATTCAAAGTTGTGCGCATAATAAAATTGTTCAAAGTCGTTCTATAGATTTAAATAGGGATGGACTTACCTTGTCGCATCAACCATTCAATTCGGGTTATGAGTGTAGTTCTATAAAATTTGCCACCAGATCTTCAAAAATGTTTAAAGTTAAATTTGATCATAGGTTGACGGTGCAGGCATGGGTTGTAACATGGTTTATCAATGATTTCAAATAGTTGTTGTTCAATCAACGCATGGGGTAGCAACAAATGCGGGATGAAACATTAACTAGTACATTAAATGCCAGAATCTGATCGTATCTCGTGCCCAAAACATCCCATTGTTTTGCTAGTCTAGCTGGTGAGTTGGGGGTCAGGGTTTCGCTTTGAAAATTTTTTGTTGACATCTCCTTGCAAAATCTCTGACATCGAACGATCTTGCCATATAGAGATGATGTGGCAAGGTTGACTTGGAGGTGTGACTAGGACACATGAAACCTTAAGATGACTCGAGAGGAAACTAGGCCGTACGACACCCCTATGCGACAAAGACATGTAGCACTCGAGATCGACATCTTTGTCTACCTGTGTTATTCGGGGTCAGGACTTTTCTTAAGATAAATGTTCTAAGACCCGATCCTATCTTATTGACACCAAAAAGTATCAAGGATTGATGATCAAAAATATGTTTCTCGCAAAGAAAATTGATTGTTTTAACCCTTCTCGATTTTCATGACCTCGAGCAAGTGCATTGGTCATCGGCTATCAATGGTTGTTTATGGATTTTGTCAATGTCTATCCCTCTTGTACTTTGCCGACGCCGATGGGGACCAGCTATATTTTGAAAATTTGTGGCGAATAACTCACACAAGCCAACTCTACCTTCTATCCATGTCGATGGTGCATTGACGATTAGTGTAACTAAATGGCCACTTTATCTGCTTGAACTTTGTTAACGTCGAACACAAGCACGTTAGTCGCAATGTTAGATGCAGATTCTTAATTAGAATGTTAAGTGATTTTAGACACAAGGTTTCGTTTAACAAGTTCAAACACATCTGACTTGATCGATAAGAGTCATGAAAACAAAATAAACCATCCCCCCCATAATGAACTCAGTTCAGATAGTCAAAGAAAAACAAGTGGTACCCAAAAGTGAAAAAATTTCATAAGGCTTTTAGGGTGTGTTGAGTGCTCAACATGTTGTTCGAGATGTGCTTGTGAAAAATTGAAATCTATCACGCACTAACTTTCCCCCACAGTGGAATGATGTTGTTCAAGATGCACTTGTGCTTGTGCTAGATGAAAAACTAGCATGCACTAGATTTCCCCCATGGTGGAATAATGTTGTTGGAGATGTGTTTTTTCTTGTGCAAAAGGGAAATCTAGCACGTGCTAGATTTTCCCCACACTAGAATGATGTTGTTTGAAATGCACTTGTGCTTCTGCAAGAGGGAAAGCTAGCACACACAAGCTTTCCCCAAGGATGGAATGATGTATGAGATGTGCTTGTGATTCTGCAAGAGGGAAAGTTATCACATGAGCTATATTTCTCCCATGGTGGAATGATGTTGTTCAAGATGTTCTTGTGATTGTGCAAGATGAAAAACTAGCACGCTAGTTTTTCCCCCTGGTGGAATGATGTTGTCCGAGATGCACTTGTGCTTGTGCAAGATGGAAAGATATCATCTTGTGCTTGTGTAAGAGTGAAAGCTAGCACGCACTAGCTTTCCCAATGGTGGAATGATGTTATTTGAGATGTGCCCGTGCTTGTGCAAGGGGAAAAACTAGCACATGCTATCTTTCCCCCACAATAGAATGATGTTGTTTGAGATGTGCTTGTGCAAAATTGAAAGCTAGCACATGCTAACTTTCCCCAATAGTGGAATGATGTTGTTCGAGATGCACTTGTGCTTGTGCTAGACTGAAAAATGGCATGCACTAGCTTTCCCCCACGGTGGAATAATGTTGTTGGAGATGTGTTTTTGCTTGTGCAAAAGGGAAAGCTAGCACACACTAGCTTTTCCCCAAACTGGAATGATGTTGTTTGAGATGCGTTTGCGTTTTTGCAAGAGGGAAAGCTAGCATGCACAAGCTTTCCCCGAGGATGGAATGATGTATGAGATGTGCTTGTGCTTCTTCAAGAGGGAAATTTAGCACATGAGATGGCTTTCCCCCACGATGGAATGATGTTGTTTGAGATGTTCTTGTGATTGTGCAAGACGAAAAGCTAGCATGCTACTTTTTCCCCCTGGTGGAATGATGTTGTCTGAGATGCACTTGTGCTTGTGCAAAATGGAAATCTAGCATCTTGTGCTTGTGTAAGAGTGAAAGATAGCATGTGCTAGATTTCCCCCAATGGTGGAATGATGTTATTTGAGATGTGCTTATGCTTGTGCAAGAGGGAAAGTTAGCACATGCTATCTTTCCCCCACAATGAAATGATGTTGTTTGAGATGCGCTTGTGCAAAATTGAAATCTAACACGCACTAAATTTCCCCCACAGTGGAATGATGTTGTTCGAGATGCACTTGTGCTTGTGCTAAACAAAAAACTAGCATGGACTAGCTTTCCCCCATGGTGGAATAATGTTGTTGGAGATGTTTTTTTGCTTGTGAAAAAGGGAAATCTAGCACGCGCTAGCTTTCCCCCACAGTGGAATGATCTTGTTTGAGATGCTCTTGTGCTTTTGCAAGAGGGAAAGGTAACATGCACAATCTTTCCCCGATGATGGAATGATGTATGAGATGCGCTTGTGCTTCTGCAAGAGGTAAAGTTAGCACATGAGCTAGCTTTCCCCCATGATGGAATGATGTTGTTCAAAATGTTCTTGTGATTATGCAAGATGAAAATCTATCACACTAGTTTTTCCCCCTGGTGGAATGATGCACTTTTTCTTGTGCAAGATGGAAAGATAGAATGTGCTAGATTTTCCTTGGGTGGAATGATATTTTTTGAGATAAGATTTTACTTTTGCAAGAGGGAAAGATAACACATGTTATCTTTCCTCCATGGTGGAATAATGTTGTTCGAGATGTACTTGTTCTTTTGCATGATGAAAATCTAGAACACGGTGGAATGATGTTGTTCGAGAAGCGCTTGTGCTTGTGCAAGACAAAGAGCTAGTTTTCCCCCACGATCGAATGATATTGGATATTTGTTTGTGCTTGTGTAAGAAAGAAAGATAGCACCTGCTAGGTTTCCTCCATAGAGGGATGATGTTGTTCGATATGCGCTTGTGATTGTGCAAGAGGGATAACTAGCACATGTTACCTTTTCCCCATTGTGGAATGATGTTTTTCGAGATGAACTTGTGCTTTTGCAAGAGGGAAAGATAGCACGTGCTACCTTTCCCACACTATGGAATAATGTTGTTCGAGATGCATTTGTACTTGTGAAAGAGGTAAATATATCATGATGGAATGATGTTGTTCAAGATGTTCGTGTGCGTGTGCAAGAGAGAAATCTAGCACACACTAGATTTCCCCCACAATGGAATGATATTCAAGATGTGCTTGTGCTTGTGCAAGAGGGAAATATAACACGTGCTAGCTTTCCCCCATGGTGGAATGATACTTTTCAAGATGAACTTGTGCTTGTGTAAGAGGGAAATTTAACACTTGTGCTTGTGCAAGATGGAAATCTAGATCGCGTTAGTTTTCCCCGAGGGTGGAATGATGTTGTTCGAGAAACACTTGTGCTTGTGTAAGATGGAAAGATAGCGTATGTTATCTTTTCTCCATGGTGGAATGATGTTGTTAGAGATGAACTTGTGCTTGTGAAGGAGGAAAAAATATCATGCGCTAGCTTTCCCCCACAGCGGATGCTAGCTTTCCCCCATGGTGGAATCATATTTTTTGAGATGAATTTGTGCTTGTGTAAGAGGGAAAGTTAGCACGTGTGCTTGTGCAAGATGGAAAGATAGTGAGCTCTAGTTTTCCCTAAAGGTGGAATGATGTTGTTCAAGAAACATTTGTGCTTGTGTAAGATGGAAAGATAGCACATGTTAGTTTTTCTCCATGGTGGAATGATGTTGTTTGAGATGAACTTGTGCTCATGAAGGAGGAAAAACTAGCATGCACTAGCTTTCCCCCACAGCGGAATGATGTTATTCGATATGCACTTGTGCATGTGCAAGATGGAAAGCTAGCATGTGCTATATTTTCTCCATGGTGGAATGATGTTTGAGATGCGCTTGTGTTTGTCCAAGAGGGAGTACTAACCTATACTAGCTCTCCCCCATGATGGAATGATATTGTTCAAGATGTGCTTGTGCAATACGGAAATCTAGCACGAGCTAGCTTTCCTCCATGGTGGAATGATGTTGTTCGAGATGTGTGTGTGCTTGTGTAAGATGGAAAGATAACATGCCCCCATGGTGGAATGATGTTCGAGATGCGTTTGTTCTTATTCAAAAGGGAAAGTTAGCATGTGATAACTTTCCCCCATAGTGGAATTAGGTTGTTCAATGTGCACTTACGCTTTTACAAGAGGGAAAGAAAGCATTTGCTAGCTTTATCCATGGTGGAATGTTGTTGCTCGGGATGCGCTCGAGCTTCTACAAGAGGGAAAGCTAGCATGCATTATCTTTCCCCCACGATGGAATGATGTTGTTCGAGATGCGTTTGTGCTTGTGGAAGAGGGAAATTTAAAACATGATAGCTTCCCCCCATGCTGGAATGATATTGTTTGAGATGTGCTTATGCTTTTGTAAGAGGGAAATCTAGATATCATGCACTATATTTCCCCCACGGTGGAATAATGTTGTTCGAGATACGCTTATTCTTGTGCAAGAGGGAAATATAGCATGTTGGAATGTTGTTCAAGATGTGTTTATGCTTGTGCAAGAGGGAAAGATAGAAGAATGGAATATTGTTTGAGATGTGTTTACTCTTGTGTAAGAGGGAAAGCCAGAATGTGTTAGCTTTCCTCCATGGTGGAATTATGTTCAATAGTCCTTCGACATGTGCCAATTCCCCCCCACGGTGGAATGATATTGTTCAACAAGTGTTTGTTTTTGTGCAAGACCGAAAGTGTAACATCCCCAGCCATCAACATCTTCTGGGTAACACTACCCAAACAACTGTATCATTTATTTTCTTCTCTAATACCAATTCATGACATCCCCGGCCTTAAACCAACAGGATAGGTCATGCCACCAAATAACTTTCATGTTCTTATATCATATATATTTATATACATATCTATCTTGTGCAAATTAAATGACTATAGGATTATGTTCATACCACTTATTCATACGGAAACAACATTAAACATACATACAATATATGCAGACAATTCTAATAACATTATAACTTGTTTTCAAGATACACATCATACAGAGAACAAATATTTGGTACTTATCTTTTAACAGATAACCACCAACTGCATGCAGACCTCCCACGAACCTCCCGGCCTTAGACCATGTTGCTTATCAGTCTTAGTAGTGGGTCACCCCTGAGCTGTGACTAAACTCCACCAGGCAAGGGATTCCTATGCTTGGCAAGGACAATAGGAAAGTCACATAGATCAACAGGAATCATTTTCTTCCAGGAGCCAACTAACAGCCTAAAAAATTTCATTCCCCACATGCTTGTCCCACCCTAGGAAGTGTGCCCCTTCTATGCTCAACAATCCTTTGGCTACCCCATTTCCCTTCCAGGGCTTCAACAACAGGCCAGACAAGAATTATCAGAGAACTATAGTTGTCATTGGGCTCCCTCTGGGAAAATCACTTCCCCAACAACCTCTCTCACCTGGAGAGAGTTTCTTACAGGCCTGACAACTTGCTTCTTCAGTCCACGGGCCTGAAAACCCGCCTCTTCAAACCCACAAACCTGAAAACCTGCTTCTTCAGTCTAACTCCTAAGTCAATTCCAGTAAAGGTGATGGAAACAACAAAGCTCGATATATATCATATGATGGAAGCAAGCCATGCTCAATCAAGGAATTGTGCTGGCAATAAAAACAAACCATTGAGACATTGCACAGGCTCAGAAAAAGTATAGGTGTGATGTACTTCATAGGAAAAGTACAGGATAACTCAAGTGTCTGTCGATTCCAGAGGTGCATGAATGAAGCAGAGGTCGACGATGAAGGAAATGGCTCAGCGCGTGAATTAGTGGGTGAATCAGGTAAGATGACAGACTTGCGAGAATGGAAACGATCACGAGAATGGTGAGAGAGAACCCCAACGAGATGACTTTCCCACTTAAAAAATGCATGTGTCCAGGTTGACACATGTCTTCTTGAAGCTGCATGAGCTCCACTTAACACTCGTTCCCTTTCCCCAAGAACTTAGGACAACACAGGTTATGTCAAACTTATCCTTTTGGAAATAATAAAAAGATAATATTATCCCTTTAGAGGTAATCCCTTTAGCTTAGCCCCTATTCCTAGACACTTAACCCCTTCCCTTACCCTACCTAGTGGAGCTTAGTCCCCCATAAATCTTTCTTCGTGGTCGGTCTACACGCAACGATGTAATTTTATTAATGATATGAGTGTTTACATATTTAAAAATATGCTCACTGGCCTTAAGCATCTAAGCTCTATGGTCTACTAAACATATAAGTCTTCCAACGTATATACACTTGGCTCACCAGCCTATAAACATAATTACAATTCAGCAAGGGCTCGACCTTGGGGTGTTACAATCCCTTCCCCTTATTTTTTCACTGCCCTTAGTGAAACTTATTTACACAACAACAACAAGATTTCCAAAATCTTCAAAAAGATGTGGGTATTCTACCCGCATAGCATCTTTGTGCTCCCATGTTGCGTCCTCAGGATCGTACCAGGTCCACTGGAATTTTACAAGACCTATGGCTCGATTCCATAGCTTCTTTATTTTCCAATCCATTATATGCATCAGATGCACCTGAAACGCACTTTCTTGCTCCACCTGAATCACATTCCAATCAATAACATGATTAGCATCAGGTATATATTTCTTAAGCAATGAGACATGAAATACATTATCTATAGACACAGATGCAGGCAATGAAAGAATATATGCTACTGGACCAATCATGTTTAGGATTTCAAACGGCCCACAATAGTGAGCTACCAACTTTGAACAATTTCCCAACTTCAGGGAGCTTCTGTTGGCCTTCACTTTCAAGAATACATGATCCCCTACTTTAAATTCCTTATGATTTTGGTTCTTATCAACATATCTTTTCTGCTCATCTTGGGAAACCTTCAAATTCTATTTAATATTCATCATTTGCTCTTCCATTTCCTTGAGCAACTCTGGCCCAACCACTGCCCTATCAGGCGGGTTGTCCAAGCTTACTGGGGTGTTTCACTTGCCATAAAGTGCTTCGAACATGCTCATCTTCAGTGATTCTTGATACCCATTGTTCTAGGCAAATTCTACCAATTGTAGATAATCTTCCCATTTAGATGGTTTTTCCATCACATACATCCTTAGCATATCCTCTATCACTTGGTTCACCCTTTATGTCTTCCCATCAGATTTAGGATGATAAGTTGTGTTGAAGTTCATATTTGTTCTGAACCCTTTGAATAACCCTTTCCAAAACTTTGAGGTAAACTTTGGGTCTTTGTCAAAGACAATTGTCTTGGGTATTCCATGCAAGCATGCTACTTCCCTCATATAAATATCAGCAATGTTAGTTTCCTTGTGATTAAACTTCATAGGAATGAAATGGGYAGCTTTAGTAAGCTTGTCCACCACCACCATGATTGCATCATGTTGCTTGCTTGTTCTAGGAAATCCTATGATGAAATCCATTGTTACAACTTCCCATTTCCACTCAAGAATGGGTAATGGTTGTAGAAAACCTGTTGGGTGTCTATGTTCAGCCTTTACCTTTTGACACTCCAAGAATTTAGCTATGTATTCAACAATCTCCCTCTTCATGCCTGGCCAATAATATTGGCTATTAACTGTTGAAACTATTTTTTGATCTCCTATGTGTCCAACATCAGGTACATTGTGCATTTATTTTAAAATCACACTCTTAAATTCAGGAGAATTGTGTACATAAAATCTGTTTCTGAAAAAGAGAATTCCATCAATTCCTAATTCATAATCTTCAACTTTCTGTTGCATTTTACTTTGCTGCAATTTTGTCACTAATTCCTTCTATTGCAAATCTGATTTTGCAGCCTCCATAATTCTGTCTTTCAAATATGATCGGTACATGCTAATGGTTCTAGCATGCAACTCATGCACTCTTTTGTTGAGTGCATCAACCACTTTGTTCTCTTTCCCCTTGATGTTCTTGATATCAAAGTCATACTCACAGAGAAATTCTAACCATCTTCTTTGCCCACCATTTAGATTTGGCTGATCAAATAAATATTTCATGCCATTATGGTCTATCCTCAACTCAAACCTCTTTCCCACAAGGTAGTGCCTCCACTTCTTCAAGGCATGCACTATGGCTGCCAACTCCAAATCATGAGTGGCATAGTGCCTTTCATGTTTCTTCAACTTCCTTGATTCATAACATACAACAAACCCATTTTGCCTGAAGACTCCACCAAGTCCTTCTTTACATGCATCTGTGCATACAATGAAGTCTTCATTTGGATCTGCAATCCTTAAAATTGGAGCACTGGTTAACAGTTGCTTCAATTGTTGGAAGCTCATTTCACATTCTTTTGTCCATTGAAACTTCTTTCCCTTCCTTTGCAAGGAAGTGATGAGATGAGCTATTCTCGAAAACCATGCAATGAACCTCCTCTAGTAGCTAGCTAGACCCATGAAGGATTTGACTTATGTCACATTCTTAGGTGTTGTCCACCCTTTAATGGCTTCTATCTTTTAAGGGTCCACTTCTATCCCTTTTTAAGATATGATATGCCCCAAATACTAAATTATGTTTTGATAAAATGAGCACTTGCTCAATTTGTCATACAGATGATGCTCTCTTAGAACTTGCAACACCATCCTCAAATGATGTTCATTCTCTTCTTCCAACTTGGAATATACAAGGACGTCATCCAAAAAGAGAATGATAAACTTATCTAAATATTCTCAGGAAACACCATTCATTAGGCACATGAAAACAACTGGTGCATTTTATAACCCAAAAGGCACCACTGTGAACTCATAATGACCATACCTTGTCCTAAAGGTGGTCTTTTTTATGTCTTCCTCTTTAATCCTTACCCGATGGTATCCTGACCTAAGATCTATCTTCGAAAATATCCTTGCATCCTTCAACTGATCGAAGAGATAATCAATCCTTGGTAGAGGATACTTGTTCTTTATAGTCACTTTGTTCAACTGCCTGAAATCAATGCAAAATCTCAATGTCCCATCTTTCTTATTCATGAACAAGACTGGGGCACCTCAAGGTGACACACTTGGGCATATATAGCCCTTCTTCAGAAGTTCTTCAAGCTGCATTTGCAACTCCTTCAGCTCTGGCGTACTCATTATGTAAGGAGTCTTTGACATTGGAGCTACTCTAGGCATAAGATTTATAGAGAAATGAATATCTCTCTTTGGGGGTAGTCCTGATACCTCCTTAAACACATCTTCAAAATATCCCAGGACTGCATGATCCTCTAGATTTGGCACCTTATCCTTATATGCTTCCTTCATATGGGTTGCAAATATTTGACAACCCTTCTTGCAACACTTCTTCAACTGCATTGCTGAAATTTCTCTGACGGAAACTGCCCTGGGAATTCCTTAGATTGTTCTCTAATTTCTTGCCTCATCCAGGCAAGTGAATGCCTTGTTATGAAAGTCTTATATGGCATGGTGTTGGTCCAACCAATCCATCCCAATTAGATAGTCATAGGAACCTAAAGGCAAGATGTTTAAATCTTTCCTTGTGCTCAGTCCATTCATGTCCATAATACATGACTTAACCATCTCATTAACTTTTCTTTTGGCTCCGGTAGCCAGCTTCACCAACCAATATTTTCCATGATTGTTTCTTAGCAAATGCAAACTTTCCACCATTTTAGGATCTATATAACTATGACTAGCTCCCGAATCAATTAAAATAACAACGGTTTGGTCATGGATCTTACCTTCCACTTCAATCATATGTGACTGATACTCTACTTCCTTGTTGTCCAGGGCTGGATAGATCCTTGGTACACTTCTTCCCATGTCCTCCACTGTTTTAGCTTGCTGAACATTGTGAACAACTCTCACTTTGTCACTTATGTGAGGAAAATCTCTAAACATATGATCTCCTTTACAACCCCAACATTGAATAGGTGGTTGCCTTGGCCTTTGACCCTCTGTCTCAATCATTCTGGGTTCTCTAGGATTTGGTTGTCCCTGAGGATTATTTCTAAATAATGGTGGCTTAGTTCTCTTCTTCCTTTGATCCATCTTGAATTTCTTCTTGTCTTCCCAAGCTTTTTGGAAAGTTGGCCTTGCTTTTTGTTGATCATATAGGCACTTAGCTCACCTTATGGTCTCCTCCAATGCTTTGGGATCGTTATATTGTATTTTGTCACTGATGAATGATGGAAAACCACTCAAATAACTCTGAATCTTAACTGTCTCATCCTTGATGAAAGAAACATACTTCAACAATTCTAAAAACCTTCTTTCATATTCATCTATTGTCATACTCCCAAGATTAATTTCAAATAACTCTTTCATTTTCTTTTCATAGTATCTCTTAGTCAAGTATTTCTTTTCGAAATACTTCTTGAATTCCCTCCAAGTAACATTTTTCTCTTTAATGTGATGCACCTGCACAAGCTGATCCCACGACATGGATGCCTTTCCTTTGAGTTGATAGATGGAAATTCTTCCTTTTGCATGAGAAGAATAATTATGCAATTGAAAATACTTTCTCATGCCCAATATCCATGTCTCTGCATCTTCATCCTTCTTGTGCTCCCCATCAAATGTAGGAGGTTTGATTTTTCTCATTTCCCCTCATAGCTCATCCACCCCAGACCTCTTATGCTTCTTGAAAGGGGATGGACTTGAGCTGCTGTGTGCTCTCTTATTCTAATGCCTCGGGGAGTGCTGGTGATGTCTACTAACACTTCTTGTTCTTATTTTCTCATTAGGAGACCTGTGACTTCCTGATTTGCTTGATCCACTCTCCTTATCCAATTTATTTTCTATTCTTTCCAGGATCTACATTAATTTAATGTTCAAGTCTCCTTGTTGCTCCCTGGATCTCATAAGATTTGTTTTATCTTCTCGGTGAATTTGGACATCTTTGTGCAACTTTTTAATGATTTTCATCATGCTCACTTCTTTATCTATCTCTTCTCCATGCCCATTGGAGTTCGATCCTTCAACTCCCAAATGGACATCCATTCCTCTAAATTCATTCTTCAAACTGTAAGCATCTTGTGCCTCCTTCATTCCTTTGCACTGTGGAGCAATTCGGTTTGGTTCTGTCAATTGTTAACTTTGCAAAATGTGCAGTCAACCGAGTTTTTTTTAGGCTATCAGACTTTAATAATTTTCCAGAATAAACCAATTTGATTCAATAAAAACAATATCAGATTCCATTTTCAACAGGTCTTGGTCAATCAAGAACCCCTCGGGATTCTATATCTAAGCCCAGTTCTGTTATGCAACAAATTTCCGATGCTAGCCCCTTTTCTTCATCCCTTGGTTTGCATGTGACCATGACTATGACCCAACACTAATGATTTGAGATCTTATCTGGAGCCTTGAAACTTCAGGCTTCGGGGCTTCGAAGGTTTCCCTTTTTCCATGCATCCCAAACATCAGAGAACAACGAACTGTCAAATGCACGAAGAACGGTGGATCTATGGTCCACATTCCTTGCTCAGATCTACGATAGATTAGAGCTTTGGGGATTCCAACTTCGACGGTTTCCAAATCGCTTCCCAACAAACCTCTCGCAGTGTCGAATTGGCGAACTTGTGAAGTAGGGTGGATCAACGGTCCATGTCTTCCCAGCATCCAATAACTGATACTCACTATGGAACTCCGGGATTCGAGGCTCCAAGACTTCAGAGCTTCAGGGCTCTAGGACTTCGTAGGATTTCACCTTTGCACATCCCAAAAATCTCGAATCGCAAATCTTCGAATACTTCCACGTTACCATCGATGACGTCATTACGTCACGTTACTTCGGCAGTATGAAACTTCAGAAATTCCTTCCTTCCATCCCATAGTGAACCATTTCTTCTGAAGTGTCAAGTCTCTGGACTTCACGATATGGTGCCACACATCCACTATGACCATCAGAGCCCCACCATCCATGCTCGAGAGGAGGGCCACGTGGAGAAATATTAGAAGAGGAAACATGTCCCAATCATACGGGTGACATGTGTCACATTCTAATTGGCATTTCAATCATCTAAAGGTTCTTAACTCACTGACACGTGGCACACATCCCATGTGTCCATGTCACTTTAGAACTTCGGGCCTTGGCGGTTTTTACACTTGCACACCCCAATTCTCTTGAACGCCAAACTCTTGAACTTCCTTACCTTCTGGGGTCCACATAGTACAATTGTCATCATATAAGAGGGTAACATGTGGCCCCATGTGTCGGATTTATTTTGGTCCAACAAGGTCATCAAAATTACCATTCTGGCTAACACATGGTAGGACTATGGAAGTCCACGTCACCCTTGGTGATGTCATCATGCCACATCATTTTGGGACTTTAGGCTTCGATGGTTTTCGCATCAACACACTCCAATTCTCCCAAACACCAAATTCCCGAACAAGTTGATCTGTCCTTGGTCAAATCCAACAGTAAACACTTCCCCCCCGGATCTATGGTGTAGATCCTCTTCGGGACTTCATAACTTCGAGCTTCAGCCCCTTTTGCTCTTATAACCCATAAAATTCACTGAAGTCGTGAACTCTGAAGGACTTGTAGGTTAACCTTAATGCACTTTTATCTAGATTTGACGGTTGTGAAGGATCTTCCTTCTCCTGAACAGATCCTACGGCCCAATCACCATGGTTGTTGTGGTTTCTTTCTCTGCAGCCATTT